>LPNX010432106.1:0-23200 GCA_001517045.1 Pseudotsuga menziesii | reverse complement strand
CCCCCCCCCCCCCCAAATTCATAAGAATTGGAATTTTAAGGGTAGATCCCTAAAATCGCCACTAAAAGTCCAATCCTCATGATTTTGGCGGGGGGGGATTCTAAAAACTGTCATCAAAACTACATTTAGGGGCATTCATGTTAGAACACCCCCCCCCCGCACAAAGTCATGAGAATTGGATTTTGGGGGTGGTTATTAAAAAACCACCCCCAAAAGGTCCAATTCTCAAAACGTTTGGGGAGGGGGGGGTTAAGAACTGCCCCTAAAGCCCTAAAAATACTTTTGGGGCAGTTTTAGCAAGGTCATATCAAGCCCGATGAAAGTTTTAAGGATCCATACTTATTTAAAAGTGGATCCTTTTATACTTATTTAAAAGTGTATAAAATGATCCATACTTATTTAAAAGTGTGACCTTCACGAATCTTAACAAATTTTAAAATGACAACTATAAAATATTTGGCAATATTTTTCTAATAATATTTCAATTTATAAGGATTTTATATAGTTTATATAACAATTTGGCGTTTTTTAGAGTGAAAATGTTTTATCACATCAAAAGTGGGCGAAACAAGGATTCAAAAAAATGCAAATTGGTAAATATTTTTTTGGAACAAAACATGGAAAAATACCCCCATGGACTAAGTTTCACCCCTAAAATTTTCCTTTCTCAAGCCAAAACCACCCCCAAAAGGTTAAATTCTTGTACTGGCACCTTTACCTATCTAATGCCTTGGATCTGAAGCAATGTTACCTTCCTGTCAAGGATGCATATTGGCTTGGTTTGGAACTCTCCCTTGAGTTCCACTTAGATTACATCCTAATCAATCACATAGTTAGGATCATGTACATATTTCTTAAGCAAAGAAACATGAAAAACATTATGAGATCTAATGTTAGTATGCAATGTAATTCTACATGCAACTAGCCCTATCCTCTCAATTACTTCAAATGGCCCACAATATCTTGATGATAACTAGACACAATTTCCAAGCTTTAAGGAACTTTTCCTTGGTATGAATTTGAGGTAAACATGATTCCTAACATTGAATTCCCTTTGCATTATGCTCTTATATGGAGATATTGTTTTACTACCTTGGGATACCTTCAATGTTTTCCTAATATTTGCAACCTTGTGTTCCATTTCCTTAAGTAATTATGGACCAAGTACAGTTATGTTCACTAGATTATCCCAAGCCACTGGTATTTCACACTTTATGCCATGCAAAGCTTCAAATGGACTCATTCCTGGTGATGCTTGTTGCACATTGTTATATTCAAACTCTACTAAGTGCGTATACTCTTTCCACTTTGATGGTTTTTCCATCACATACATGTAAAGCATGTCTTCAAGCACCTAATTTACTCTTTTTGTTTGTCCATCTGTGTGTGGATTGTCGACAGTACTAAAGTTTATATGTGTAACTAAATATGCAAAAATATTTTTCCATAAATTTGAAGTGAACTCAATATCCCTGTTTAAAACTAATTCCTTAGGCAACCCATTTAACCCAATATATCCTTCATGAAAACCTTTGCAATGGGATTTGTTTTATCTGTGGATTTAACCAGTATGAAATGTGTTTCCTTCGTTAATTTTTCCACCACCACCGTGATGGATTCATGTTGTCTCATTGTCATTAGCAATTCTATAATAAACTCCATGGAAATTACTTCTTGTTTCCATTCCAGACTTGTCAAAGGTTGCAATAAACTTACCAGGTGTTAATGCTCAACCTTCACTTAATAACATTTCATACATTTAGAAATATAATCAGAAATGTCCTTTTTCATTCTCGGTCTAAGATATTGTTTCCTAGTTGTAGCAATTATTTTCTTGTATCGGGCTAGGTGACCAGAATATGGCATTTTATGCATTTCATCCATAGCAATTTTCCTCAAGTTTTCCACATTTGGAATATGAATTCTATAATTATAGATAATAATTACATCATCATCCAAATAATAGTCTTCATACTTCTTTTCAAAATTCTCCTCCTATAATTTGTCTCTTTTTTACACATACAGTTCATCTTCAGCAAGAGAGTCAATGGCATTTTTTCTCATGTATAATTGGCAAATGATAATGGTTTCCACATCCATTACATGCATTTTTGTTGTCGAGTACATCAACCACTTTATTTTCTTTTCCCCTTCTGTGTTTGATCATAAAATCAAATTCACATAGAAATGACAAGCATCTAGTTGGCCTTGCATTTACTATTGCTTCTCAAATAAATACTTCATACCAAAGTGGTTTGTCCTTGGCTCAAATTTTCTTTCCATTAAATAGTGTCTCCACATCATTTAGGCATGCACTATGGCTGTAAGTTCTAAATTATGGGTAGCATAATTATTTTCATGGTCTTTTAGATTTTTTTGCTCATAACATACCACATGATTGTCTTGCATAAGAACTCATCTAACGTCTTGCTTACATGCATCTGTACACACCACAAAATCATTTTTTGGGTTTGTTATTTTTCATAATCGGAGCACTTGTAAGGAGCTTCTTCAACAACTAGAAGCTTTCTTCACATTTCTATGTCCATTCAAATTTTATTCCCTTCTTTTTGGATCCTTCAATAAACCTTATGCAATAACCAACAAGGCTCGTCAAGCATCTCACATCTGTCACATTCCTTGGAGTTGGCCAGTCCATAATGGATTAAATATTTTTTGGATCCATTGATATGCCTTACTTTGAAATAATGTGACCCAAATAATGAATTTTATTTTTATATAAGTCACATTTGCTTAGCCTTGAATACAATTGATGCTCCCTTAGCAATTGAAAATCCATTCTCAATTGTTTTTTATGCTATTTTGCATTCTTAGAATAAATAAGAATGCCATCTAGAAAAAAAATAACAAACTTGTCCAAATACCTGTTGAAAACATTATTCATGAGACAAATGAATGTAGCGGGTGCATTAGTGAGACTAAATGGCACCACCACAAACTCATAGTTTCTATATTTTGATCTAAAAGCTATATTTTGGATGTATTCTTCCTTGATTCTCACCTGATGGTAACCGAACCTCAAGTCAATCTTTGAAAATACATTTTTCCCTCTCATTTGATCAAAATAATAATCAGTCCAAGGTAATGGGTACTTGTTTTTCATTGTAACTTTGTTTGGCTTCTTGTAATCAATACATAACTTGAGTGCTTCATCTTTACTTTTCACAAATATCACAAGTACTCCCCATGGAGACACACTTGCCCTAATGTACTTCTTCTGCAAGAATTATTGCAATTGCATTTTTATCTCTATTAATTTCAATGTATTCATTATATAATATGTCTTGGACACTAGTGCAACTCCTGACACAAGATCAATTGTGAAATAAATGTCCATATCTATAGGAATTACTGGCACTTCATTGGGAAACACGTCATTAAATCCTTGCAACACATAGTAGTCCTCCAACTTTGTAATTTCATTTTTTTCTATCCAAAACATGGGTTGAATACAACCGGTAAGCTTTCTTACATAAATACTTCAGCTCCATGGCTGAAATTTTCCTAATAGAAACTACCTTTGGAATTCCCTTTACTACCCTTGGGTTTCCTTGTTCGTCAATGCACTTAAAAGTATTGTTGTAGCAATCAATTCAAAATTTGTGTGTTGCCAACCAATCCATTCCAATGAGAATATCATGGGAACCAAGTGGAAAAATATTCATATTTTCTCAAGTGAAGAGTTTGTACAATTTTAAAGGGAATTTCCCCACCATTTCACTAACGTTCATCTTTGTTCAAGTTGCTCGTTGGACCAGCCATGATTTACTATGATTTGATTTCTTAAAAGCACAAATCTCAACAATTTTAGGAGTGATATAATAGTGAGTAGATCCAGGGTCAATCAAAATACTGGAAACAGATAGTTTAACAACCTTACCTTCAACCTCAATCATAGTTAATTGATGGTTTTCTTGGTGGTCCTCTAGTGTTACATAAATTCTAAGGACAGTTCTTTCCAGTACTTGATCCATAGTTTGAGCTTCTTGGATGTTGTGAACATGCTTTGCACTAATTTTGATGTTGAAGGTTTCTAAGGAAGTGGTCCTCTCCGCATCCCCAACATTGGAGTGCTCTATTTTCTCTCTTGTCATGTCTCCCATCATTCTAACTATCTTAGTCACACCCTATGGTGCCTTCCTTTGTTGATTTCTAAATGAGGAGGCTTGAACCCCTTCTTGTTTTGGTCAAACTTCTCATTTTCTTGTCCTTGCATGTCTTATGGGATTATGTCTTGATTTGGTTTGATTGTAACAATATGTGTCCTTCCTTATAGTCTCATCTAGGGTTCGACGTTCATCAAACTCAATTAGGTCCTTGTAGAACTGAGGTAAACCACTCAAAAAACATTGAATGTTCACCTTATCATCTTAGATATACTTGACATATATTAGAAGCTCTAAGAATTTATTTGCATATTCCTCCATGATCATTTGTCCCAATTTCAACTCATGGAATTATTTGATTTTGTCATCATAGTACCTATCAGAGAGATCTTTCGCTTGAAGTACTTCTCTATTGCTTCTAGTCAATCTTCCTTTCATTGATCTTATTTACTTGCCTAAGTTGATCCCACCATATAGATGCTCTTCCATTCAAATTTCATATAGCCACCCTTGCTTTCATATTTCCAAATTTGTATTGGACTTGGAAATACTTCCTCGTCCCAAGAAACCAAGATTCAACTTCTTGACCAAATTTTACTTCAAAATCAAAAGTAGGATGTTTGGCCTTCCAAAATTATCCATGTGATTTGTTCTTGAAATGCCTCTTCCTCTTATTCCCATGAGAAGAAGAGATTGAACCTTCAAGGGAGTTTCTATAATCAAATGACTCACTGGAGAATATTTTTGAAGTATATGTCTTGTCTCTATAAATCTATCTTGAAGTATGGGACCTCTTGTGGGAATGCCTCCTTAAACTAGTTCCACTCTTTCCTAATTTTATAAGTGCTTCCCATGGTCAATATTCTCCTTAATATGTCATTCACCTCATTATATTATTCTTGGTCATCTCTAATAATTCTCTCATTAACTACTTTTCAACTTTGTAATTCCACTCCCAGGATCCTCGTGATTTTTGCAATGTCTACGAGAGTTACTTTGTTTCTTTTACATCAGATTCTAGATCTGCGTTATCAACCTCTATATTCTCTCCCATGACATTGATCTCAATTGTATAATGATATTGTGCATCATCCATGATGATGGTCTTCTTATCCCAACCAAGACCGAGGATTTCAAAATTGCTCTATACCGAATGTTGACCCTTATTGTCCCTAATATGATATTGAATCTACAAAAATAATCATATAAGCACATTTGTTAGATTTATTACATTCTTAGGAAATTATATGATTTAATTTATGCATTATGGGAACTATTCCTTTTGGAAATTTGTCAAATCATGGCTACATGAACTTTTCTAATCAAATTATAGAAACATCTAAATCATCCCTTCAAAATATAACTATGCACTTTGCAATATTTTCATTTCCATTGGTCTTGTGGTAGCCATAAGTAATTTCTCATAATCCATGATGTCTTAAGGGTACGACGGTTGTCAAAGGGGCTTTACACTTGCATGCTTATTTTTTTGTAAATATTTCAATTTCGTGCAATCTAGCACATAGATCAACACAACAGAAATTGAGACCAAAATCCGATGGCTTGCATGTTTGAAATTTGACAATTCCCTGTCGGTTATTCGACATCAACATTTTTGTTTGCCATCGATGGAATAACGTCGGATATTCAACGTCCTGTCAATACCTGTTGAAGATCCGACGACACCGCGGCGTCGAATATTCGACATTCTGATGTCTGAAAGCGTCGTAAAAAACTTGCATATATCATCGCATTTCTGACACTTACCCGTAGGTTTTTTTATGTGTGGGGAGTCAGACTTCTGACGGGATTGGATGTCGGAGGTATGGCAGTCCTGTCGGACGTCTTTGGGAGGGCGTCGAAGATGCAACAGGAACGCATCGGCCGACCAACAGCTAAAAGTGTCGAAGCATCAACAAATGCATCGAACATCCTCCAATGGCTGTCAGAAAAGTGACGTCTAGTTGTGTAGTTAACAAAAAAAAACAATTGAAAGTTCGCCATTCACTAGTTAATTTACCCTTTGATTTCAAATCTAGAAGTGTCATTTATGAAGGGTACCACCTTGGACTTAGCGTGCAATAACTTTAAACTGGCAGGCTACAATTTATTAGAAAAATTGGATGATGCTTTGTACTTTGACATATATGTTTTGATCATTTAATTAAATTTGTATACACTTTTCATCTTAACTCATCCATGCATTTCCAAAAACCATACATAGTAAATTTCAATACACAAACATACACTATATAATTGATATAACACACAAGGACTACATACAACAAGAATAGAAATAAACATATCAAAAAAATTACAAAATGCAATTTCCACTATGAAACAGACAATAACTTATCACCTTCAACACAATAGACTTTGAGAAATCCATAAAAAACTGAAGCTTTTGGGTGAACATTCACATGCTTATAAGGGAAATTATCCTTGGTGTAATAACATGTCAAAAGAAAAAAATAATAGATTATCTAAGCTACCAGGATTCAACAAATTTTGATAGCGTAATACAGAAATGTCAGATTAACTCACCCTGTAGAAAATATGAGCAATATTACATGCACTCTGGAGTAATTTGTGCACAAAAATAAACAGAACAAGTAAGATAAAACATAATCAATCCTACCATAAGATCCTGTAAACTGCATCATTTTTCTTTTATCTAGACATCTCCATGTCTAGTGTATGGATTTAATGTTTTACTATACCTTGTGATTCAACTCACGGTCGACATTGGAGCATATACACTTTAGGAACTTAGTGTATATATCTACCTTTTCCCAATCATGAATGTAAGGACATTTACCTCCCTCCTTATTGCATTTGCCAAATCTTGTAAAAAACTGGAAACAATGTTGTTTTTTAGCCAAAACAACATCTGGTAGTCTGTAAACTCCATCTAACCTTCTCACTAGCTAGGGCACAACTTATTGTCTTTGGATCCCTAACAAGTTGGTTTCCATTTCCAACCATTAAATATCTGTTCAAATCCCATGCAAAGAACTTATTATTTAAGTCCAAAATAAAGTAGTAGCTTCATGATTTAAACCCTAACATTATAGAAATAAACCCTCAAATGTGTTCTAATTGCAAGCAAAAAAAATTCACTCTAGCTTGAAAAACAAACATAGATCCATTTCAGATCACTGTGTATTATACAACTCCAAATGGGAAAGAGAGCAAGTCCACTTACTGATTTCCACCAATGGATACCCACGAAGATTGCAAAACACAATGTATATTCTACTTCAAAACTGCAGTTATGCAAATTATCTTTAGGATTAGTTTATGATAATCAAAACCTCATCTGAAAACAATGGATCACATGACAACTTAAATTAGGTTTAAAATTAATTTGAAACCTATTAACAACCTCTTCTCATGTTATTATGTAATAAGGATATTTGATTTGTTTACTTACAATTCAAGAAAGTACAATGCAAATTTAGGAATCAAAGTACAGGAAAAAAAAATAAGCTAAAATTACTAAATAGTCGTATGTACTCTACAGAAAGTTGTATGCAACTTCTATTCAAATGCACATTTCTAACATATACGCCTTTCTTCTACATATCTCCTACAATGTTGAATTCCCAACAACCTATTTTAAAACAAATAGAGATTACAAACATCAAACCATAGATGATAGACAAGACATCAATACTGCAGGTGAATCGAACAACAAATAACATTTGTTTATTTGGGACTAAACCAAACCTGATCTGGAGTAAGTCTGAATGTTTTATTTCCAATAGAAAACAGAACAGTTGGCATAAGTATCCCAAAGAGTTTTATTTTCAGACATGTCTAGATACATTATTTTATGATGATTCCATGACAAACATTTTCCTTGTGGTCTATTTTCATATTATAAGTGAACTTAATTTTGCATCTAATAAAGTCCATGACTATTCATTATTACATACATTACATAATTGTGGATTATCATCTTGGCTTAATTATATAGCCAAACTCATCATTCCTGAGGTGACATTCTACTATTTTACATGTTTCCATCAAATCCTTTCGACAAGGTTTGAATTCTCATTTATAAAGACACAATAGACTTTTTATTGACTAAGGTTTTGAATATTGTTCAATTTTCAACAAAGATTATTTCACATCTCTGCATTATTCAAAATCTGAAATCTACTAAAGGCATACGATTACAATAATGTTGTATGATGGCAAGGTGATCTCTTATTTTCATAAGTGTAGCGGTTGTGAACCATTTCCTAAGCATACAAATATTCCTAGACTCCATCACCTAAAGGAAACATTATATTTTGGCATGCCATTTTGTCCAACCCCTCCACTTGTAATCATCGTCAAATTTTAATTAGCATTCACCCTCAGACTAGTTGAGATGACTCATACTGACTAGGAATTAACTTAAGATATTTGGCAGAGTAAATGTTGTGCCATTTGTGTTGGAACTCTACAATTGAGGTGTGACTGTTTTGATGGTAAAATATGCATGCAGAAAAATTACACAAGCAAGCAAAATACAACATGACATGGCACTGCAATTTTTTTAATTTGCTTGAAATCATTTAGTGGAGAAGTGCCTAAGAGCCATAACTAAGAATCCAAGGTTGTAAATAGTTGAATAATAAATTTTTCCTTGTATTGTGCAGTTACAAATTTCATCCATGTATGTACATGATTCAGTAATTACTCTTCTTCATATTACACCATTTATCCTTCAAGTCAAATGGCATACACAACTTGTCAAGTATCGATTTCCCATGTTCCAATATCCATTTCCATGGGATTACATTGGTTTATCTCATTGGAAATATCTGCATACTTTTCTTTGTGAAGAAAAACTTCCCTCAAAATGAGCCAGTGATCTAAGAAGTTCCACCCTCAAATTCTCCTCTTCATCCTTTTTCCAAGATAATTTATTCCTACATACACAAGGTAGATGACAAGTTCCCCTAAACATCAAACCTAGCAGAGTAAATTGCTCTAAAGTAAACGATATTGTACACTTATTTTCTACTCTTTTAATTCAAATCCTCAAACATGGCTGGTAGAAATTTATCTTTGAAATAAATTTTACAAATACGCAAACTGATAGATTAAAATTTAAATACCATGGAAAATTTTAAAATCCTAGTATCCCAAAATTGTGTTGTTAAATACCTCATTGTTGATTTCCTAATATGCAAATGGCATTTCTTATCCTCATTGTTACCATCTTCAAGATCTCCATCATGCATATCATCATCAGCTTCATTCTATTTATAGTGTAGGTCATTCTCAATTTCAACATTTCTTTTATTTTTAGGAACAAAAATTCTAGATCTTTTGCTACACGTGTTGTTTTCTTTTGGAACCTAAACTAAAATCACTTGTATGACTAGAAGGTTCTTCAAAAATATTCAATTTGTTGGAAATGCTTCCCCTCCTTTTTCACATTTCTTATGATTATTGTTCAATGATCTATGTTCATTACCTTGGATTGACCTATTATTTAGGAATGCCGGTAATATTTTTTTGGATTCTATAGCATATTATTGAGTTTTTTGGTAAGCTGGAAGGGCTCTTTTGTAAGAACATACATGGAAATCAAAAGTTTCACCTAGAATGGTAGATGCATATAATTTTAAATATGCATCATGCATGGAAATCACCCATTTCAATAGTACAATGATCCTCCTTTTGTACATTTGAAACAATTTTTTTCCCGACCATCTTTGCCTGGTATCAACAAATCCAATTCTTGTAACTCCTCTTCCTCGTGTAAGTGGTGTTCCCTGGTACTTGTGGCTTGTGAATTATTTTCCTCCCTGGGTTCATTTGATTCTCCTTCCAAGAAACAAACTCCATGATATCCCCTCTTACTACAATGTGAATGACCATTAGAAGTTGACTCAGTGGGAAATCCAACCCTTACAGTTATTACAAGTGTGTGTAGTAAGAGTACAACCTTATGTATTCTATTGGAGAACCTCCTGTAATGTTAATTCATGGCTTCTCAAGCATCTATGAGTGGAAAAAATCAAAGGGTAAATGTTCCTAGCATTCCAAACCTTTATTCTCACCTACATTCATCCCTTTTTCATTGAAATCTTCTACCCTATCTCTAAATTTGAATTTTTGGGTTATACACAAACTGATAATGGTCATAAACAACAATAAAAAGCTCTATATAGTGTAAATATGCATGAGAGAATAAGTGATGACTCCAAAGGGTATGAGATGATGGCCAAAATACAATTAACATAAATTATGTCCATAAAATAAAATGACTTCTGACAACTACAGAACTGACTTTTGACAAATGACATAATTGTCACGAAAGTGCATTCATCCCCATGCTTCGGTAACTACAAGAAGTGAATTTTCCCACCAACATCACACATGCATTCAATGATTTTAATGGTCAAAAGGAAGCAATTGGACAATTTAAAGAACATGACATTAATTGGATGAGTTCGAAGGTTGACACTTGGAAACAAAGGATGTAGTCTCCCATAGGCCCCCTTTCCTCTTCACCTCTAGTGGAATCATAACTTCTCTAGTGCTCTTACACACCCATCTTGGACCATTTATATCATTTTTCCAACATAATATTTACATCACTTTCAAGTTAGGATGACAAGCCAACCATATGGTCCAAATAAAACTATTACATCATAGATGCCTAATCATTCACTAGTCAAGCCTTTTCCTTGAGCTTGACACTAGGAATCCATACTAGCGTATTTACATCATTTACATAATTTTAATTAAATATGTTCCAAGTCGAAATTGGGGGTATTACAACACCAACACAACTGCTTCCTCTGTGGTCCATACAACATGAGAAGCAGTTCGTGATCTTGTGGTGATCCTAGAGATCAACATTGAACACACTCACAACTCAATTGAGCCTCTTCTCTTGTGGCTCAAGTTTTAGAGAATCATGATCCAAAGACACTCACAAAATATTCATGTGATCTAGATTTGGACACAACTATGGATAAAGAATATCGTTTCTTAATGAAAAACAATACTTGGGATCTTGTACCTCTTCCAAAAGTAAGAAAACTCGTCATGTCTAAATGGTTGTATAGAATTAAGTATGGATTTGATGGAAGTGTTGAAAGACTTAATGGAAGTGTTGAAGGACCTCAAGAAAGGTTAGTTGCCAAAGGATTTTCCCAAGTTGAAGGAATTAACTACAATCAAACCTTTCCCCTGGATCCAAAATGAATTTCTTCCACCTTTCCCTTGCCACTTCACATAAATGGGAGTTCAATCAAATGGATTTCATGTCCGCCTTTTTACATGGGGGTTTAAAAGAAGAAATTTACTTGGAACAACCTCTTGACTATGTTCAGAATAACTACATCCTTTGTTACCTTAAGAAATCTCTTTATGGAATTAAGCAAGCTCCTTAGACTTGGTATTCCAAAAGGAATAGCTTTCTCCTTGTCACTAGCTTTTCTAGATGTCATTCTAACCCCAATGTCTATACCAAGAAAGTAGGAAACCATTTCATCATCCTTTTTCTTTATGTTATTGACCTTATTCTTACTTGTAGTGACCATAACCTTTTAACTCATGTGAAATCCATCCTTAAGAAGAAGTTTGAAATAATAGACATAGGATGTTTGCATTATTTTATTGGCCGCCAAGTTGTGCAAACCAAAGAAGGAATTTTTCACTATCACTCTAAGTATGCTTGTCAATTTCGTCATCGCTTTCACATGGATGATTGTGATCCAATCCCATCTCCCTTCCAATTTGTAGTCAAATTTACTCCCAATTGCAATTCACTCAAAGTAAATGCCACCTTGTATTGTCAGCTAGTTGGTAGTCTCTTGTACTTGACTCATACCTATCTTTATATTTTTGTTATTGTTGGTCTTGTTGACAAGAAAAATTTCAAGGGTCGGTATTTTTCTTAAAGTGTAGAAACCTTGGAGAATCTTACTAATTCTTAATTTTCCAACCATTAAATGTTAGGCGATATTTTTGTAAAAGATTCAAATTTCTAAGGATTTATTTAGTTCCTTGACCATTTTGGCAATTTTTAGAGTTAGAAAATGTTATCCCGTGGAATTTGGGTGAATCAATGTAGAAAAAAATGGAAATTGGTGAATCATTTTTTGGCAAAAAAAGGTTGGAAAAGTAGCCCATGGGCTAAATTTCGCCCCTAAATTCTTCCTTTCTTGTCGCCCAATATATGAAAACACCTCATGAAATCCATTAGAAAGTATAACANGGATATACTTTAGTTTTAGATTCATTACAGTTCGGAGGGGGGGGGGAGGGGGGGATTCTTTGTTAGTTGGTTTCACATATTCAAATTGGGTCAATGACCCTAATGATTGGAATTCTACTGTAGATTATGTTTTCACTCATGGTTCCATACCTGTCACTTGGACTTGTAAGAAACAACAACCTCATGCACTTAAGAAAAAGTAGAGTATCAAACCGGAATTAATGCAATTCAGGAATCCTTATGGATTCGATAGATCCTTCCAAAGTTAGGATTCAAGAAGCATCGCCCAACTACCCTTTGGTGTGACAATTAAAGTGCCATCAAGATTGCCACATATCCGCTAGTTCAACATCAACACAACAAACACATTGAGCTACATATGCACTTCATGAGAAAACTTATTTAGGATCATGTTCTAGAAGTTCTCTCTTTCCATATAGATGATCATGTTGCAAACATCTTCATAGATTTTCTTACAAAAGAAACATTTTCTAAGCTTCGATCTATGTTAGGAGTTCAGGAATTTGTCATGAAGGTGGGATAGCCTCTAATGCCTCTTTCCTTCTCCCATAGTGTCATTTTTGTAAATCCTTCAATATTGATTCTTATCCTAAGTTGTTCTTAAGAGGGGGTGTTAGGATATTTAGACACTTAAGGGTTAGTTAGGATCAACTTGGTATAGTGTGTCTTTAGGTAAAGTGTGTTTCTTTCATATGCATTAGTATGCATTTGTACTTATGTAATGTGATGTCACTCTATGTTCTAGACATAGAGTGATCTGACAGTCCATCTTCACCTCGATCTTAACAGCTATTGATATGTGGCTTAGAAATTGATTGGTCCATGATCTCCATTTAAAGAGCATAGAGGGTCATTTGCACAATGATCGATTGCGAGAAACTATATTAAACATTTTTTACTTTGCATAATATATTTCCTCATGTAGCTATTTGGTTGGGGCTATGGATTGTTTCCCTCGTTGAGGATTTTAACCACGTAAAAACTCAGTGTGTTGATTTGCGATCTATTTGTGTCAACGGTTACTCAAGGTGTTCGATCTTTTGAAAATATCTTGTGTTAGTTGAATATAAATTTTTTTGTTTGTGTTTTGTTATATGTTACGACAAATAATATGTGATATGTTATAACATATAATATGTTATATGTTATAGCATATAACATATGTTTGTGTTACATGTTATGGTATATAACATTGTGTTATATCTTATAATAAATAACATAATGTTATATGATTCTTTTTATTATTAATTTTCAAAAAAAATGTATTTTATTAATTTTTTATTTTTTATGTTATATAGCATGTTTTAGTATTTTTTTTATTAGATACCTCATTTTAATAGCCCTATAAACAATTATTAACATAAACAATTATATGGATAAATTTAACCATAGGTTTCCATATAGACCTAAGAGCCCGATGCAAGCAAAAATATGGACAAGAACTTCACTGTAACATTATCCCCAATGTATGCAACACTGCCAAAGTATATCATAACTAATCAAAAATAGGATTGAAAGGCTATTGTTGGAAATAACAAAAATGTGGAGGTGAAGACAAACCACCTAGAGGACATGGTTTTGGATTTTCCAATCTTTAAGTTTGTTTTGGTAATAATCATGCACCCCTAGAGAATCAACCTCATCGATCTAAATTCTATATGACCATATATTTGGGAACATATACCTGGTGTTTCCTTTGGGAACCCTTATAGCCCCAACTACTCCTACTTAATCTTAACCCCAACCATTATCACTAACCCATAGACCACTAAACGTTAATAACTATAACCTTACTAACCTCTAACCCATATAACCCCAATGAACACTAACCATAACCATAGCCATTATGAACCTTAATACCATTGTCCAACCTTAAACACTAGCCATTATAACCCCACTAACACACAAATCCTTATCAACTACATCATTCACCTCTAATACATAACAATCTTATCCCTTAATCAATATACCCCGCTTATTTATCAACTTCGTTACCCTTTTGGCGACTAACCCATAACCCTAGAAACCCAAAATGAAATTAACCTCAACCCATAATAACTTCACCTCAAACCATTATAAACCCATTGGTCCTTATATAACCTTAATTCCCGATAATTATAACCCGATAAAATCCTAAATGGTGTTAACCCTTGATGATTACAAGCCCAAAAACCCCTATCCCCTAATCCTTATGCACTACACCATTTCTATGTAATATCTATCACCACTAACCCTTAAACCATATAACCCATAAACCCCCTAACCTACCATTATATCTTAATCCATAATCCATACAACTTCGTTATCCATGATCAACCTTAGCCCTAAACCCTTGTAAACCAAAAAACCCTAATCACTACAACCCTATTAAATGTTAGAAATTATCTCCCCATTTTCAACAATTAACCCTAAAACCTCAAATCCCTATAAACACACATCCCCAGTTATAAACCCAATGTGCCTCCTTCTATAACCCATGTTGTCGACACAAAAAACATGTTTCACATTATCTACAATCCAACATATGTTAAATCAACTGGGTAATTGATTTAATTAATTAAAGGAGTTGATGTCTTACTTATTTTAGAATAAGAAATCCCATCATTGATGAGATATTAGTGATTAACAATTATTTTTTAATTAGGAATGCATGAGTATTTATATTAAATTTAAATGTTTTTTTGTTAGAATCATCTTTAAGAATATGTAATCCATCAGAAGCCCCCTATGTAATATAATGATTACCTACAGGGAATGAGATGGACCATGCTTTTTTTTATGAACAATCATTAGGGAGCATTAAGGTCGAGTATATTGTTGTAATGTGTGTATTAAGTATGGCCATGCAAAATTCTAAAGTATAGTTTAGAAGTAATTATTGACATCTCAAAACAATATTTTGGCAATTGATATGGAATTTCAATGTTGATATCATAAAAAAAATCACATTTAAACTTAAGACACAACTCAAAGTAAACTTCCAACCACAAGATCAAGTCTCCATGCTCATCACGATAATATAACATTTAGAAGCATTGATAAAATTATGTTAAAGGGATCTTTATTTTGAGTTATAGTCAATTCGGAGGCTAAAAATGACACTAAGGGTTTCTGTCGAAATTAAAATCATAATAAACATGATTTTTTATCCCAAATGTGGTAGTGAGTGTAGCATGCGCATTTAGGGTATTAAAGCTATAACTAATATAGTGGCCTAACAATCTTCCATTTTCTACCCACCCTGACTCAAACTCCACAATTTTTGCCTATTATTATAGCAACAAACTAAACCTATGAGAACATAAGGCTCAATAACTACTTTTCATATTTGACATCAAGTTATCCCAACCACTAGAGACTCCTTTTGTTGATCCATTGCCACCAAAGTCAATAATCACATCGGATCGAGTTCCACCAACCAATGTAGATTTCACAATTTTGAATTTTTTGTAGAGAAGTAATAAAGCCCAACAAAATTCCCTCCAACGATTGTAACAATATTTTGGATTTTTTTCTAATGAAATATAATTACTAGCAAAGTTCCCTTTATATTTTGTTGCTCACTTTTGAAAGTTCGCTTTTTTTTCTAAGGTATTTGTACTCACACATCTTCTCGCTTTCCATCACCATATTCTTCACAGCCATCTCCTTTATCTAACACTTCCAACATTCCATAAGGATGAGAAAGTGTTGAATAAGCTTTGATATTGAAACATAATTTAGAGATCAAAGAGTGTTGAAATAACTTTTCTTTTGTAAGTAAGAAGTTGTATTAATACAAAACAAAGAATTTACAAAGATATATACAATCTATACATGTCGTAGCCTCCAAAACAATGATATCCTAGACTTGAATAAGACTCATAAATCCGGTTGTTCCTCATAGTTAAGTGCTTATACACAAATGAAACCAAGAAAAGGATTCAAAAAATATCACCATGATGCTATAGCCCCGTAGAGATAACAATGAACAAAAACTATGCATATTAAAACAAGAAAATAAAAAACACCACAAATTTCTACCCGATTGAGGCTCCATTCTTCCACTCCTCTTGGAGAAAAAATTCCTACGCAAGCATTGGGAGAACGTCGATTGGAATTGTGGATGCATGTTCTCCCAAGTCAATGCTTTGAGTGAAGAAAACCAGTAGCATTTGTTGAGTGTGCACTATTTTCTCCATGCAAAAGTGAAAATTTGTGATGTCTCTCCTCGTCTCAAAAATTAACTGAAGTTCTTCATCTCACAGACACTTGCAGCCGGTACCCTCTCATTACTGGAAGACCTAGCCATGTTGGAACGAGGAGCCCTTGGTTGGTCATTTGGCTTCTCATAATACAAATAAATAGAATATTTGAATCGATATCTTTCTTACCAGTTAGGAAAGGTGATAAGCTTGGAGGGATCTAAATGAATGGGTTTTTTAGTCTCATCCCATTCAATTATGTAGCTCCATGGATTCAAGCTTCCTTCCACTAGCAAATTAACATCTATCGCCCACTACTCCACTTGTGTCCCCATGTGCTCAGATTGCTTAGGATTCCCATCTTCTTGCCTCTCTTCACACTACATTACCGAATCAGTGGGGAATTTAGACCGACGTTACTCTCCTCCCAAATGTCCTCACTTTATAAATTATCCTCGAGGGGATTCTCCACATTTCTAGGGAGCTTCCTACCTCTTTTAGGAGCCCACGCCCCTTGACGAGGCCTTCCTCTCTCTTTGAAAAATGACATCCCCCTATTATTAAGCACTCAAGGAGATGGGGGGGTAAATCAACTCTCCGCCCCGCACATGAAACAAAATATGATGCTTACTATTCACCAGGATAGCCATAAATGGGTGCAATCCTCCACGATGGTGCCCCCTAACACCATAATGGAGCCCTGAACAATTGGAACCTCATGCTTGAATTCCCAAGCCATTTGTTTTAGGCCCCAAATCTCTCCCACACACAGGGTGCCATATATATGTTGATGGGAGGAGGCAAAGGTACTTCCTCCTATAAATTCTCCTCTTTCCTTGTGTCTGATGCATCGCCATGTGAATGTTATATAAAAAATTATATAACATAACATAAATTAATTATTAATATTAATAATTAATAGTTATTAAATAATAAATAATTATGAAAAGTCCAAAGACATGACTTATATTGAAGAGGCAAAAAATGACTTATAAATCCCAAGGAAATGCAATTGTAAAATATATATTATCAATTATATATTCTATTATTTATCCATTCATGGTTTCCTTGGTGTATTTATATTGGTTATTACTTTAAGAAACAACTTTATTTCATTGGTATCAGAGCCGAGTCTGATCCAAGCTGTGGCTATTCATTCATAGTTTCTCTTAGCTCCTAGTTTTTTACCAGTTCAGATTTTTAACCTCCCACATTTAGCCCCACTGCTACGAATTGTCCATTGGCTGCTCACCATCCTTTTCCCTCATTCTATGTGCCTCTCCACTTATTCCTTTTTTCCTTCCCACATCCACTTATCCACATCACCTGCGATGCATCTACCTCCATTGCACTCACCACCTGTGCTTCCTTCTCCCTACACGATCACATCCCCCCATTTCCCTGCATCCTCCATCCTTCTGACTCCACTCCTTGATCTTCCTCTATGTCTCCTCGTCCCTCCTTCCTCTCTCTGCTTGTGCTACCTCCTCGCCCTCTTGTGCTCACTCGCAACCTGCAAACCCCGCACCACCCACACTCCTTTTCATGCTCGGGACCTGCAACCCCTCTCCTCTTCACACTCACGTTACCCCATCTCCAACACTAGCACAACCTCACCATGCCCACCTCCCATTTGTAACCTCCACGCCCGCACCACCCCGCACTCCTCTCTCATGCGCCCTTCCCTTGCTTCCCTCCGCCCTCCCTCCCTCCTCTCCTCTCCTCTGCACCTTCTCCCATTCCCTTGACGCATTCCCTCTCCCATTATTCCATTGCGACCTAACTCAACGCTCCCTCTCGTCTCCTCCTTCCCTACTTGCCGCCAAACCCTCCAATCTACTTCCCACGCTGCTGCATCTTCCCACACTATTGCATTTTCCCTCCATTTCCATCTCCCCTTCGTACATACTCTATGGCCAGTCCAAATTTTTTAAACCATTTCAAAAAAAATTATTTTTATTATTATTAACATCTATTATTAAAATTTTCAAATATATATATATATTTTGAGAAAAACAATAAATATTATTATACTATATCAATTTCAAAAGAAAAATATTAATAATATTATTATTATTAAATTTTAATAATTATTATTGTTATCAAAGAAAATAGTCAAAATTCTTTTGAATAAGAGTTATTTGGAAAAAAAAAGAAAAAGAGAAAGAGAAAGAGAAAGAAATTATTATTATTATTTTATTGAAATGATAATTATTTTTGGAAAATGAAAAAGGTTATTTAATCTAATAAGAAAAAGACATAAATTCAAGTCAAAAGAATAATTTCTTTTACAATAGAAGACAGTTATCATTGAAGAATTCAAAGTTAAAGGAAGACCAAGTTATCATCCAAACATTGAATTATGATGATTACAAAATTAGAACTACAGTTACGATTACAAGAAGTACTAAGCGAGTTAGAGCAATATAAAGCAAACTATCATCATCTACAACTTGAGATTACAAAGCATGAAATCACAAACAAATAATGGGAGCAAAAAAACCATTGGTCCCAGAGAGATAATGAAGAACTCAAGAAAACGCTGTCAAATAAAGAAGAAGAAATATCTTAATTAAAAGATCATAACCAAGACCTTGAAGACAAAATCAAATGATCTGAAAATGATGAAGAAAAACCTTATAGAAGAAATATTGAATTAGAAGAAGAAATAAAACATTTAAATGAGCTCATCATAGACAAAGATGATGAATTGGTGCAAATCCTGAGAAAGCTAAAAAGTTAAGAATCAGAGATATGCCGACATCCGGGTGAATCCATGGACCTGGGTAACACTTTTTGGCAAGCGCATCTTGCCAAAATCAAAAAAACGTACCTCGGTCGAGGGCTTGTTAAGCCCATCGACCGAGGTATTAATACCTCGACCGAGGTTTTATAAAGCCCTCTACCGAGGTATTGTTCAGCCCTCGGTCGAGGTATTTATTAACCCTCGGTCGAGGTATTAAAACCTCGACCGAGGGTTAGTAAATACCTCGACCGAGGTACATACCTCGGTCGAGGTACGTTTTCAAAAAAAATTATAAATAGGGGCCGCGGGGGCCCCAAACGTCATTTTCAATCGCTCGAACGAGGGACGCAGCTCGACCGAGGGATAGAACTCGACCGAGGGACAACGACAATCTACCCAAAGCAACCCCACCTCGTCAAAATGTCGGACCCAAGAGGTAACCATTTAAATTGTTTTTCTCAATTTAAATGGAATTTAAATTTTTTTTTTATAAATTTATAAAATTTTGTAAATGTATATTTTTATAATTTTGTTTTGAAATTTAGTAAATGTATGTTTTTATAGTTTTGTTTTCAAATTTAGTAAATTTATATTTTTATAATTTGCATGTTTAAAATGTGTACCGGCAAGCAAAAATGCTGCCGGATTTTTAAAAATTTGTAGTTAAATTGAATTTTTTTGTTAATTTGTTATCTATATATAGATTATGTCAACCAGTAGGGTTTATACTACCGGTTTATTTTTGAAATGTGTCTCGGGCAAGCCGAAATGCTGCCCGATTTTTTTCAATCCTCTGTGATTTCATGGAGGCTGATTGAAAAAAATCAATAAAACACCAACTAAACAAACCTATATGAACCATAAAGACAATTAATCAATTGTAGGCCCGAGACAAATAATAAATTTTTTATAAAAAATTATTTGAAATTGGTTTTTAAAAGCATGTGCATGATACATGATACATGATTCATAGAGGAACGGGTCTTAGGGCCTTTGTCTCTAGTATTTGGCCATAAAGCATGGCCTAGACCACAAGGCCTACCCTTTGTATAGACGATGTAAAACTCGGAGTTATATCCTTATTAGACGTATTGAGCAATAGGTGTGGTTCTTTATGTTGTAGACATGATCATCGGAGGAAATAGTTGCCTTTGGCCCTACATGAAGGTGGTAAGCATCAAATAATCATCAATTTTTTTTAAACAAGTACACACATGACCTCTTAATGGTAAGGCTAGTTAATGCCTTATAGAAATAATAATGATGTTATGGGTGCCCTTTCATGAACCATGATCCTTACTATGAACTATTAATGCATAAGTCTCTGGTTCCTACTCCTAAGAATTCTCACTAGAGTCCTTGGATCCTACTCCTAAGAATGCTCACTAGAATCATTTGAGTTATTCCCAAGTAGCAATTATAGGTTCAATTAAATTTCCCTCAATTTAAGGTCTTCATTGGTTTTTAGGACATTGTGCATGAGACATGAGTCCTAGAGGAATAGGTGTTACAGCTTATGAGCAAAGCCTTTGTTATATCATAATTGGATGTTCTAAGCATCAAGCATGGTTCTTTAGGCTATAGACCTGGTCACAAGAGGAAAGAATTTCTTTAATCCCTACAAGAGGTTTGTAAACATATCATTGATAGTAAAAATTCCTCAAACCATCACGCATGACCTCTTAATGACATTCTAGTTAGTGACTAAAAATAATTTTGAAGCTATCACGCCCTTGCATGGACCATTATCCTTCAAACTCTTACGATCTAAGTTCTCCACTCTTGGATCGTTGATCTAAGTCATCATCATCGCCATCAACATCATGAACATCATCATCATCATCACCTTCATCATCATCATCACCACCACCATCCTCATTCTTCTCATCGTCATCACCATCACCATCACCATCAACATCATCTTCATCTTCATCATCTTCATCACCTTCATCATCACCATCGTTATCATCATCACCATCATCATCATCACCTTCATCATCATCATCATCATCATCACCATTGCCATCATCATCAACATCATCTTCATCATCAACATCATTAACATCATTATCATCCTCATCCTCATCATCACCATCACCATCATGAACATCATCATCATCATCCTCATCCACCACCATCCCTTCATCAACATCATGAACATCATCATCACCATCGTCGTCATCATCATCATGAACGTCATCATCATCACCATCCTCTTCCTCATCATCATCCCCTTCCTCATCGTCAACATCACCATCATCATCGTCATCAACATCGCCATGATCATCATTATCATCTTCATCATGTTCATCTTCATCACCATCATCTTCACCATCATCACCTTCATCATCACCATCGTCATCATCATCATCACCATTGCCATCATTGCCATCATCATCATCATCATCATCATCATCAACATTTTCACCATCATCATCATTGTCATCATCATCACAATCATCGTCACCTTCATCATCCTTATCATAATCATCACCATCAACATCATCAACATCATGAACACCATCATCATCATCATCATCCTCATCCTCATCCTCATCATCACCATCACCATCACCATCAACATTATCTTCATCATCTTCATCATCATCATCTTCATCATCTCCATCGTCATAATCATCATCACCATCATCTTCATCATCATCATCACCATTACCATCATTGCCATCATCATCATCAACTTCATCAACATCATCCTCATCATCATCACCATCAACATCATCATCATCATCATCATCATCTTTCATCATCACCATCAACACCGTGAACATCATCATCATCATCCTCATCATCATCACCATCAACATCATCATCATCATCCTCATCAACAACATCATGAACATCATGAACATCATCATCATCATCACCACCACCATCAACATCATGAACATCATCATCATCATCACCTTCATCATCGTCATCATCAACATCATCATCATCATCATCCTCGACATCATCCTCATCATCAACATCATGAACATCATCGTCATCCTCATCATCATCAACATCATGAACATCATCATCATCATCATCATCATCATCATCACCTTCATCAACATCATGAACATCATCATCACCATCGTCGTCATCATCATCATGAACATCATCATCATCACCATCCTCTTCCTCATCATCATCACCTTCCTCATCGTCGACATCACCATCATCATCGTCATCAACATCGCCATGATCATCATTATCATCTTCATCTTGTTCATCTTCATCACCATCATCTTCACCATCATCACCTTCATCATCACCATCGTCATCATCATCATCACCATTGCCATCATTGCCATCATCATCATCATCATCATCATCATCAACATTATCACCATCGTCGTCATTGTCATCGTCATCACAATCATCGTCACCTTCATCATCCTTATCATAATCATCAACATCAACATCATGAACACCATCATCATCATCCTCATCCTCATCCTCATCCTCATCCTCACCCTCACCCTCACCATCACCATCACCATCAACATTATCTTCATCATCTTCATCATCATCATCTTCATCACCTTCATCATCTCCATCATCAACATCATCATCATCATCACCTTCATCATCATCATCACCATTACCATCATTGCCATCATCATCATCAACTTCATCAACATCCTCATCATCATCACCATTACCATCATTGCCATCATCATCATCAACTTCATCAACATCCTCATCATCATCCTCATCATCATCACCATCAACATCATCATCATCATATTTCATCATCACCATCAACACCGTGAACATCATCATCGTCATCCTCATCATCATCACCATCAACATCATCATCATCATCCTCATCATGAACATCATGAACATCATCATCATCCTCATCATCATCACCACCATCAACATC
>LPNX010432089.1:93593-140466 GCA_001517045.1 Pseudotsuga menziesii | reverse complement strand
GCTAGTTGATCGATTATGAGAAGCTCATGTAACTTTCTTTCTTTTGCATAATAAATTGCTCCAAGTAGCTATTTGGCTAGGGCCGTGGATTGTTTCCCTCTCAAGGGTTTTAACCATGTGACAAACATCGGTGTGTTGATCTGTGATCTATTTGTGTGAAACGGTTTCTGAAGGTGTTCGGTCTTTTGGGAGTACCTTGTGTACCCGAACAGCCCTGTCCTCATCGAACTAGACATCCCTGCTCACAATGATCCTCCTGCGAGCAGGAATATAAACTCTATATGCCTTCGAAATCTCGTTGTAACCAACAAGTAATCCCTTCTCTCCAGAAGGGTCCAGCTTCTTCCTATTGTCAGCATGAACATGACAATAGCAAACACTGTCGAATATGCGAATGTGACTCACATTTGGCCCGGTTCTTGTGAAGACTTCCTATGGTGTCTTCCTCCCTAAAGTTGTGTGGGGACACCTATTCTAAATGTGTATTGCAATCATGTATGCCTCGACCCAAAGAAATAGTGGTAATCCCTTATCAAATAGCATGACCTTGGCTGCTCCAACCATAGTCCTATTCTTTCGCTCTGTAACTTCATTCTATTGTGAGGTATGTGGCACAGTGTGCTCCTTCTTAATCCCCTCAGTCGGACAATACTCCATGAACTCATTGGAAGTGTACTCACCCCTGTTGTCTGTCCTCAACACCCAAATCTTCTTTTCTGTTTGGTTCTCCACGAGAGTTTTGAACTGTCGGAACCTCTCAAAGACCTCTGACTTGGCCTTCAAGAAATAGATACAGGTCTTCCTAGAATGGTCATCAATGAAGGTTATGCGGTAACTATAACCACAAACGAATAGACACTCATAGGTTTGCATACATCAAAATGCACCAAGTCCAAGGGCTCCTTAGACTTGTGCTCACTCTGTGGGAAAGGCTTCCTGATGTTCTTCCCCAAAGCACAACCCTTGCAGTGGTTATGTTTTTCCTCCTGTACCTTAGGAACTCCAATGACTGCCTATCTCAAATGCTTCAGTGCTTCATGGTGTAAGTGTGCCATCCTCCTATGCCACAACTCACCCTAACTGTTGTTGTTGCTGTTGACTAGAGCCTTTGCAGGCTCAAAGTGTAGTCTGTACACTTTCCCGCTCCTCCTGCCAATTACCCGATCCAAGCTCCTATCTAAAACCGATGTTGCCGAAAGTTTGAAAGGGTTTTTGTTTCTGGATTTTCTGTGCATTTTTTTCCTATGGGAGCCATTCCATTGCGTCCGAAGCGCTGTTTCCATTGGGAAATAGTTTTCGTTTCACCGAAAACCGTTTCCGTTTGCTCCAGAAACACCCATTTCGGCAAATCTGAAGGTATAATGTTACAGTGACGGATTTGTTTTTTTTAAATCTCTCATAATTTATCAGTTTATTATTAGATCTTTTATGTTTTAGTCTCGGACTGTTGTTTTCCCTGACTAGATATGCTCTTTGCCGTGCACCTTGCGTGATCGCAGCGAATCAGAAACAGTAAGGAAAAGTTTTTTTTCTTGTCTTCTCGGTTACGTATGCTCTTTGCCGTGCACCTTGTGCGATCACGGTAAATTAGACACAGTGAGAAAACTTGAAAACGTAGACTTTCCAGGTAAGCTAACCAAGATCTAACCCCATTGTGTGGAGAAAAAAAAAATTGTTTTTGTTTTTCGTTTTTTTTTGTGATTTGCAGTAAAATCAAGCAAGCACGGAAAACGAGAGAGAAGAGTTCAACAAAAAAAAAAACCCCTTCCTCTTTCCATACTTTTACGTACCTTTTAAACTTAGCTCACTTGGTCCAAAGTTGCTTTACACCTTAATAAGTCTTGAGTTCAAGTCATATCAAGCTACTTTTTAGTGCATGCAATTTCTATTTTCAAGTTACTTTATTATAAAAGTGTATCTCACATAAATAAATAAAATAAAAGTGAGTCACTTAAATCTTTTAATTTATTGCCGCACTATTTAAAAGTCACATTTTTGTAAAAGTAAACACCACTTATTCTATAAAAGTGATTCACTTCAAAGCAACTTTATTGTAAAAATTATTGTCAAAGGTTGATCTTGGGAAGTGGGGGCTTCTTTTTTTTAGTTGGTCAAGTTAATATCTGCCACGTCACTATTGGGGACATCTTCAACATTTTCTTTAATCAAGCATAACTTCATCATCTGGAATCAATTTTAAGTGTCGTTTTTTTTTAAACCACATTTTTTCAAGCTCTTTGCATCTAGACAGTTAGTTTCTGTTCTTTCAGCTATTACTTTACAGTATGGTTGCCCCTTGTGATATTATACTTACAAGTTCTAACTATTTCTCATGGAAATCTCGTATGGAGGATGTTCTGTGAAGTAGGGGACTTTTCAGGATAACCTCAAGGAAAGAAACAGAACCCACTGATGATGATAAGAAAATTAAATGGGCAAATAGATGTGATGAAGCTCGTGGATTGATTGGGATGTCAATCTCTACTGATTTGTGATTCCACATATCTGGAATTGATGAACCTAATCTCGCTTGGGAAAAGTTGGAATCTATGTTTGGTAAACACAATGAAATTCGGGGTCATCAACTTGAGAATGAGTTGCTTTCCTTGAATCCAAATGATTTTTCATGCATTCAAGACTATTCATCTAAGTATAAAACTCTTAGACTATTATGTGCAGAATGCAAGATTAAGAAAGAAGACAAACAATGTATTTATCATATTCTTTCAAAACTTGGACTTGCATATTCTGTTTTTGTATCTACATTCTACTCTATGAAAGAATCATTCACTGTAGCTAGCTATCAAAAGCCTAGCCTTGAATTCTTTTGTGATTCCTTAATTAGAGAGCAAGATAAGTTCATTCATCTTGGAATAATTAACAATGCAGATACATCTGGGAAGCCTTATTGTCCCAACAGAAAGAAAATTCCCAAGAAACAGAATTTTCGCAATAATAAGCAAAACAACAAGGGTCCCAAACCCTCTCGGTCAGCTCCTTCTTTAAAAAATGACAAAGAATCCAGGCAAAAAGGAAAGAAGACTGAGCGTCATTGCAATTTTTGTGGGAAAGATAATCATGATGAATCTAAGTGTTTTAAAAAGATGGCAGCCTTGGAAGCAGCAATGAAGAAGCACCACATCAGCCTAGATTCGTCTTCAGAATCAACCTCTCATGGACATGCACTTTGTGCTTCTGGTTACTCTTATACTGCATCTTCTTTTTCTACTTCAATTGAATGGCTCATTAATTCTGGAGCATCTTATCATATGGCTAAGGATAAAGCCATGTTTTCTACTATGCATGAATGTAACACCAAACAAATATTTGTTGGTGATGATAGATCTCTAAGTGTTGTAGGATCTGGAACAATTCCAGTAGAAAATGGTCATTTCAGTGATGTACTATGTGTTCCAAAAATTTCCTGCAATTTGTTATCAATCTATCAAATTACTCATTCAGGTGAAGGTAAAACTGTGACGTTTACACCTCACCAAGTTGTAATCAAGGATTTTTAAAATCCTCAAAATATCCTTGCGACTGAAACTGTTGATGATATTACCAGGTTGTACAAATTTAACAACTTTGGGTCATCACATTTTCCTTCAGTTTTTGTTGCTCATAGTGATAACTTGAGCAAACTTTGGCATGAACGATTTGGTCACTTAAATTATCGCTCATTGCAACAACTATGTAAAGAAAATATGGTGACTGGTCTTCCGCTGGTATCTTGCAAGGATGGTGTTTGTTCCGGTCGTGTACTCAGAAAACATCATCGGGACAGTTTTGACAAACGTGCCTCTTGGCACGCCTCGGTTCCCTTGGAGCTTGTGCATAGTGAATTGTGTGGCCCTCTTCCATCTGCTTCCTTTTCTGGTTTCAAATATTTCTTAACTTTCATTGATGACTACTCCAGACGCACTTGGATATACTTCCTAAAACTTAAGAGCAAAGTATTTAACATGTTCTTGGCCTACAAGGCCCTTGTTGAAAAACAATCTGGTCATCAAATTATTAAGTTAAGATCTGACAATGGAGGAGAATATGTTAACAACAAGTTCACTACTTTTTGCACTAAACAAGGATTCCAACAACAACACACTGTTCCATATACACCACAACAAAATGGTGTAGCTGAACGAAAGAACCGCACTTTAAAAGAAATGGTTAATTGTATGATCCAATCTAAGGGACTAAGTCTTCAATATTGGGCTGAGGCCATCAATTGTGCAAATTACATAGTTAATCGCACACCCACTAAAGTTTTACAAGGTATAACACCGAAAGAAGCATGGAGTAAAATTAAACCAGATGTAAGTCACTTTCGTGTGTTTGGTTGTGAAGCATGGGCTCACATTCCAGATGAAAAACGGAAAGCATTGCAGCCTAAAAGTGAAAGGTGCATATTTGTTGGATATTCTGAAGATGTAAAAGGTTATAGACTTCTTCAGCCACATTCTCATGATATAATCATTAGAAGAGATCTTAAATCTGATGAAAATATCTTGGCCTGCGAGCCTAACTTGGCGGGTGTGACATCTTTGGCCTGCGAACCTGATTCGGTGATTTTGCCTCCTTCTTTTTCTTCCAGCTTCCTTGAAAGGTTTCCAACTCCAGTTTCTGATGATGACAGTGAGGATGAAAATCCACCTCCGCCTGCTCATGTTCCTCCAATTGCACCAGCACCAATACTTCCTCGATGGGTCCGTTCAACATGTGAAGCAGCTAGTGATCTTGCTGGTGATCCTAGAGATCAACGTCGAACACGTTCTCAGTTTCAGCGAGCCTCTTCTCTTTTGGCTCAAGTTTTCCAAAAATCATGATCCAGAAACTTTTGCAGAAGCTTCAGGAAATCCAGATTGGGATGCACCTATGGATGAAGAATATCGTTCCTTAATGGCGAACAATACTAGGGATCTTGTTCCTCTTCCAAAAGGAAGAAAACTTGTCAGATGTAAATGGGTCTACAGAACTAAGTATGCATCAGATGGAAGTGTTGAAAGACTTAAGGCAAGGTTAGTTGCCAAAGGTTTTTCCCAAGTTGAAGGGATTGACTAGAATGAAACATTTGCCCCTGTAGCAAAAATGAACTCCATTCGCCTTGTTCTTTCCCTTGTAGCCTTACATAACTAGGAAGTCCATCAAATGGATGTCAAGTCTGCCTTCTTACATGGTGATTTACATAAGGAAATTTGCATGGAACAACCTCCTAGATATGTTCAGAATAACTCTAGCCTTGTTTGTCTCCTTAAGAAATCATTATATGGCCTTAAGCAAGCTCCTAGAGCTTGGTATGCCAAAATGGATAGCTTTCTCCTTGACACTGGTTTTTTTAGATGTCATTCTGACCCCAATGTCTATACCAATAAAGTAGGAAACCATCTCATCATAATTGTTCTTTATGTTGATGATCTTATCCTTACTGGTAGTGACCTTAAACTTATAACCCATGTGAAATCCAGTCTTAAGCAAAATTTTGAAATGTCAGACTTAGGACATTTACATTATTTTCTTGGTCTCCAAGTCTTGCAAACCAAAGAAGGAATCTTTCTTTCACGGTCTAAGTATGCTTGTGACCTTCTCCGTCGCTTCCACATGGAAGATTGTAAACCAACGCCTTCTCCCTTCCAATCTGGAGTCAAACTTTCTGCCACTTGTACTTCCCCTGAAGTAGATGCCACCTTGTATCATCAGCTTGTTGGTAGTCTTTTATACTTGACTCATTCCCGTCCTGACCTTTCCTTTGTCGTTGGTCGTGTTGCCCGTTATATGCAAACTCCTCATGAAAGTCACTGGAAAGCAGCAAAAAGAATACTTCGATATATTCCAGGTACAATTCAGTTTGGGATTCATTACAGTATAAGGGGGAAACCTTTGTTGGTTGGTTTCACTGATTCAGATTGGACCAACGATCCTGATGATCGAAATTCTACTGCAGGTTATGTTTTTAGTCTGGGATTTGGACCTATCACTTGGGCTTGTAAGAAACAACAAGCTCTTGCTCTTTCTTCAGCAGAAGCAGAATATCGAGCCGCAGTTAATGCCAATCAGGAAGCTGTATGGCTTCGACAGATCCTTTCAGAGTTTGGATTCGAGCAGCAGCAGCCTACTCCACTTTGGTGCGACAATCAAAGTGCCATCAAGCTTGTCAAAGATCCAGTTCTACATCAACGCAGGAAACACATTGAGCTACACATGCACTTCATCAGAAATCTTGTTCATGATCGTGTTATTGAAGTGCTCTATTGCCCTACAGATGATCAAGTTGCAGACATCTTCACTAAGTCTCTTACAGAAGCGAAGTTTTCTAAACTTCAGTCTATGTTAGGAGTTCAGGAATGTGTCCTTAAGGGGAGATAGGCTCTAATGCCTCCTTCCTTCTCCTAATAGTGTCACTTTTGTAAATCCTTCAATCCTATCCCAAGTTGTTCTTAAGGGGGGATGTTAGGATATTTAGACACTTAGGAGTTAGTTAAGATTAACTTGTGTAATATATCCGTTAGGTAAAAATGTGTTTCTTTAGTATGCATTAGTATGCATTTGCAAATATTCTAATCCGACAGTCACGATATGTTCTAGACATAGAGTGATCCGATGGTTCAACTTCTCTTAGATCATACCTACCATTGATCCATGGCTTAACACCCAATTGGTTTATGATCTCTATTTAAAGAGCATAGAGGGTCCTTGGCTAGTTGATCGATTATGAGAAGCTCATGTAACTTTCTTTCTTTTGCATAATAAATTGTTCCAAGTAGCTATTTGGCTAGGGCCGTAGACTGTTTCTCTCTCGAGGGTTTTAACCACGTGACAAACATCGATGTGTTGATCTGTGATCTATTTGTGTGAAGCGATTTCTGAAGGTGTTCGGTCTTTTGGGAGTACCCTGTGTACCCGAACAGCCCTGTCCTCATCGAACTAGACATCCCTGCTCACAATGATTCTCCTGCGAGCAGGAATATAAACTCTATATGCCTTCGAAATCTCGTTGTAACCAACAAGTAATCCCTTCTCTCCAAGAAGAGTCCAGCTTCTTCCTATTGTCAGCATGAACATGACAATAGCAGACACTGTCGAATATGCGAATGTGACTCACATTTGGCCTGGTTCTTGTGAAGACTTCCTATGGTGTCTTCCTCCCTAAAGTTGTGTGGGGACACCTGTTCTAGATGTGTATTGCAATCATGTATGCCTTGGCCCAAAGGAATAGTGGTAATCCCTGATCAAATAGCATGACCTTGGCTGCTCCAACCATAGTCATGTTCTTTCGCTCTGTAACTTCATTCTATTGTGAGGTATGTGGCACAGTGTGCTCCTTCTTAATCCCCTCAGTCGGACAATTCTCCATGAACTCATTGGAAGTGTACTCACCTCTGTTGTCTGTCCTCAACACCCAAATCTTCTTTTCTGTTTGGTTCTCCACGAGAGTTTTGAACTGTCGAAACCTCTCAAAGACCTCTGACTTGGCCTTCAAGAAATAGATACAAGTCTTCCTAGAATAGTCATCAATGAAGGTTATGCGATAACTATAACCACTAAACGAATGGACACTCATAGGTTTGCATACATCAAAATGCACCAAGTCCAAGGGCTCCTTAGACTTGTGCTCACTCTGTGGGAAAGGCTTCCTGATGTTCTTCCCCAAAGCACAACCCTTGCAGTCGTTATGCTTTTCCTCCTGTACCTGAGGAACTCCAATGATTGCCTGTCTCAAATGCTTCAATGCTTCATGGTGTAAGTGTGCCATCCTCCTATGCCGCAACTCACCCTGACTGCTGTTGTTGCTGTTGACTAGAGCCTTTGCAGGCTCAAAGTGTAGTCTATACACTTTCCCGCTCCTCCTGCCAATTACCCGATCCAAGCTCCTATCTGACCCCTTGGGCCCGATATATACTCTATGGTCAAGGAACTTCACTTGATATCCCTTATCCTCCAGAGTGGAGACTGATATAAGGTTCTTGGTCAGTCCTGGAACTTACAACACATTGGCAAAACTAAAGGGTTTGCCAAACTCCCTCTAAAATGAAACAGTGCCAACTCCCTATGCCTAATTCCACGCATCATCACCCAGCTCAACGTGGATCCCTGTTCCACCCTCCTGCAAGTCTCTGAAGAATCTCTTTTGTCCAATCATGTGACTAGATGCTCCATTGTCGATGTACCATATGTGCTTCCTGTGGTGCTTGCCATGCAAGCTATCAAGCAGAACTCCTCTTTGAAGTTCCTGCTGAACTCATCCACCTCTATAGATCCAACCATCTAAGTGTTACTCTTATTCTTCTTGTCTGGGCACTGGGAGGCAAAGTGTCCCTGCTTGTGGCAGATAATACACTTGACCTTTGATACGTCAAGGTTCTTCTTACCATCCTTTTTTCTCTTTGCCTTCCCATTGCTCTTTCCTGTAAGGGCTAGAGCCTCCTCATCCACAATCTGTGGGGTACTGTTGGATGAGCCTGATCCTTGACCCATGCGGGTCTCCTCCTGCACAAAGTCATCCCAAAGTCTCTGCCAATCAAGGAGATTCTCCCTAGCCACCACACCCTTGACAAAGGTGTCCCATGGCTTAGAGAATCCATTGAGGGCTATCCAAACTAGCTCCTCATCATCAGTCTTAGAGCCAACAGCTCCAAGCTCATCCTTGATCTGTGTGAGCCTCGTGAGATAAGGCACCACTCCTCCCTTAGCCATCTTGGTGATGTGCATCCTCTCTTGCAACACCATCTTCTGATTCTCGTTCATGCTTTGGTACAGACTCTCCAAATCCTTCCACATCTCTAATGCGGTCTTCTTACCAGAAAAGTGAGGGACTACATGGTCCTTCACTCCATCCATGATAATCAGCATGGCTCTGGAATCACACTTCTTCCAAGCTGCTAGATCTGTCGGATCTGTGGGTGCAACCTTCATGGAGTCAATGTGCTCCTCTGCATCACCGACGTCCAAGATCCTTGTGATCCTTTTTTTGCATATAGGAAAGTTCAGAGCAGCCTCGAGTCTATCCTCAACTCTCAACTGCATGGCCATTGTGAAGTGTTAGATTTGCCCCTGATCTATCACTGCTACTGCAAATCTCTCAGCTTTAGCTCACCAGAGCTCTGCTACCATGTAAATTTTCCTTTAATATTCAAACTAGGGCTAACAGTGCATGCAAGATCTCTATTGATAACCACACATGAATATCTTTTACAGTATGCAGTAGAATAGAAAACTGAGAAATAAATCACAGCATCACATCACAATATTGACACTATTATTTTGGGTATGGAAACCCCCAGAAAAACCCAAGATGGGAAAACCGGTGCAGTAGTCAGATATAGATTTTATTATGAGAAAATACGTAACGTTACAATCACTACAAATTCACCCAAACTTGGCGAATGCAACAAGACGGCAGAATCACTGGGCAAATCCCAACTAAACCTCAACACCCTCTTGTGTGAGTGTACGGCCCAGTTGTACGAAGCTCGGTGATCCTGCTGCTCGCTCCTCCATCTTCCCAGCTAAATCCTCTGTCTGACTTTCTCTCCCTGTCTGTATCTTGTCTCTATCAGAATACAAGTGTGTGTGTCCTCTCCACCAATTGATCTCTCTTTTATAACTTTAGGTAAAGCGAAAACCCTAATTTCACTTTAACTAGCGTTTCACTAAAGTTAATTTACATCACTTTAATGTATTTTCCAAAGTAAACTTAGGAAAAGTAAATTAAATACAACTGGCTTCCTAATTTAAGTCTTCTGCATGCAAGAACACATGCATGTAGGAAGACCTTCCTTGTTGTTGTTAGTTTAACACACTCTAATGTACCAAGGAATCGGGTAGTACAGCTAAGGGTATGACCTATCCTCCTCAGTTGATGTAGTCGAGTAATATTGTTGGAAACCTTGCGGTATATGAGAGAGTTGCACCACTTGACATGCTTTTGTCCTTAAGACCCTAAAAACCCTAGCCTCTACAATACACCATCAAAATTCCTACTTTGAGTTCAGAAGGAATTGAGGAGTTTTGTTAACGCAATAGTAATATTCAACAAGGAGTGATACTAGAGTATGGGTCCTATCGACACCATTGTGGGAGGCCTATTTCAAAAGATTCACTGCGCCATGCAAATCGTGTGGGTATACATCTCCTATAACCATTTTGTGTGGAGTCGTGGACCCAACTGTTACCTCCTGGATCTGCACAAAAGATGAGTCCAATCTTACATATATAAACCCTAGGGGAACTCTTAGAAGTTCTATCACAGTCACTTCAATAGAACCTCCTTTACTTTAAGCCGACTCTACTTTGACACAAAGGGGGGATTCCCGAATAAGATTTGTCAAATCTGTCCTTAAAAGTTAAAACCAATAACAATTTCGAGATATGACAAATCAGAATTTTATGATTTTTTTAATTAAATAAGTAACAAAACAAGCAAGACTAAGAGCCTTGTCCTTTGGGCAAAAGGAGTCAAAACCAAACTTGATGAAGAAGCTTGGAATGCAAGGGAAAAATCAATAAGTTAAAAACATTACCATTCAAATCAACCACATTGATGCATAAAACTAGTGAAGCTCTTAACAATGCCATTTCAGATCCAATAAAAAGTCAACCAGCATGTGATATAACCATCAAAGTAAAGAGAGCGACAAACAGTCATAAAAAATGAGTGAACAACAGTTTGCCCATTCATGCCTTGGGGTGGACAAGGACACTTCAAATGTGGTCCCTAGCATATTTAAAAGTGAGAATGACTTTATTTAATAGAGTGAGTTTGAGTCATTAATTATTTTAAAAGGTGACTTTATGAGAATTAAAAGGTGGGTGAGTAATAAAATCTCATCAAATATTTAAAAGTGATTTTAAATGCTTTTAATGAGAAAATGAGAATTAACATGAGCCCTAGATCTCATTTAGGTGGCTTTTAATCTAAGACATTGATTTTTCTAATGGTGGTTACTCAAACAAAAGGGCTAGGAAAAGGCTCAACCTAATTCATTGTTCACATTCCAAAGAAAGAAATTTTGGAGGAAAGAACAAGAGAGAATCAGAGAGAAGAGAAGAAACCCTTGAGAAAAAAAATTGAGAAGGTTGAGCTACAGGTTGAAGATCAAAAACTGGGGGCATGTTTCCCATGGCAAATCCGTACAGCAGGTTGTACAAGGACCACACTATACATATCAGTACAACAACATGAAAATCGAGAGATTGGCACAATTTTCAAGGTGAAAGTATAGCATTAAATGTTGTCTATACAACACGATTTTTTAGAAGTTGGGCATGTTTTTCGACGCAGAAACCCAACAGCCCGTACAACACAGAAATCGAGGTCGTGCAGTGGTCCGTATAGTCGCATGTGTGAGGCCATACAACACGTTTTCCAAGGAATTTAATGCAGTTGTTTGTCAGTGAGATATTGGCACGAATTTCGAGAAGGGAGATAAGTATTGTTGTTATTAATTTGTACTTTGCCTGAAGAAATAAAATTCTCTCATATAGGTTTTCCCTTCGGGGTTTTTTCCTAGACCCATTTTGGTCAAAATTCTAAGTCTTAAAATTTCATGTGTTGACTAAAATATTTTTCTGAGTCAGAAAAGTAGGGCTGTCATAAAATTTCTGAATTAGAAAAAGTTGAAATTATCTCATGTGTTTCAAGTTTACAGTTAAAAATTTAATTTTTATATGAACATGCATGATGGGGTTTGGGCATTAAACCATATGCAGTGAACTGAAACTGAAACCGGGTTGGGGTTACAAAATTTTCATGGTATCAGAGCTATGTTGAAGGCTGAAAATTAAACTCAGAAAATAAATTTCAGACTCGGAGAAATAAGGGAAAACAGAGTTTTAAGAAAAAACAGGTTCTTGGACTGATTTGCAGTGATGGCTACCGGTCTTATGATAGAGGACAGGTTGGATGTGGCAGTAAATTTCAGCCCATGGAAGGCTAGAATAGTGTTAATACTGCAGGATAGTAAACTATGGGACATAGTAAACAACACTACAGCCAATCCAGTGATCGTTCCTACAGATGCAGCAGCTAAAGCCGTATTTGACAAGAAGGATATAAAGGCCAAAAGAATCATTCTTGATGCAATAAAAGACCATGTGATTCCACATGTATCGGGTAAAGACTATGTTCATCAAATGTGGACTGCTTTGACTAACCTTTACCAGAGTTCCAATGAAAACCCTAGTTTATGAAAAATGAAACAAATTAACCTCTAAATCTTATCTAAACCTACCTACAAACTAACCTCTCATTCTTATTTTATTGCAAGATAATGTGTTATTAAAAAAACTATATAAATAAATATATACACAACAATTACCCTAACCTACCCATTTTGGGGGGGTCACATTTCCAAGCATTCTCGTTTTCCAAACTTGTACATGTTTCCACGTTTCGTGCAACTTAGCTATAAGATCATCTAGCACATTGCATAAGTTGCTTAGAAATTCGTTCTTTCAACCCACTCATATATTCATCTAATCTTTCATGTGTCTTGTCTGAAAAAAGGTAGTGGGATCGAATTCCAGTGTGCAAACTATCTTGCCAAAACTTGATGAATAAGAGCACATTCGGCTCTAGCAGAAAGCAATATTACATACCATGGAGCATCAATTGCAACATGGCACAGTCCAAGAATAATTGATCCAATGGAAAGATAAGCAACCAGAAGATTCCACATAAGAACCAGCAGCGATTCTTCAGGAATTTCCCGACCTCCAGCCTTGAGGACAATGCTGCTTTTCAAGGGAGGGGATATGTTATGGTCCTACCCGAACCTCCCTTCTTTAATGTACTTAGGTGTTAGTCAATTAATGTCTGTGGCCATGTTTGAATAAGGCCCATTAGATAGTTAGTGGATAGTTATTTAATGTAAAGTCGTGCTCTTTATCAAACATGGCCCACTAAGAAGTTGCTACTCATTAAAGATGGGACCACAAGTAGTTAGGGTTTTGCTGTTGAGAATCTATTTATAGAGCTAGGAGGCTATGGAATGTTTTTGTCGACTATTGTTGTAATTGGAACTTTTCCCAATGAGAGGCCACCCTACATAAAGAGGCAAGTGAATATTGTTTTTTTTCCTATGATAATCATTAACACAAGGGTATACTCGCATCTTTCATCTTATTTGTCTCTTGTATCTGCTTTTCTATATTTATATTCTCTGAATACCTTGTTTGAGATTCAAGTCTAAGGGTTAAGAATCGCTTCCCATACACATGGGCAGAGTACAAGGGTATACTTCACATATTTCTTCTTATTTGTCTCTTGTATCTGCTTTTCTACATTATATTCTCTGAATATCTTGTCTGAGATTCAAGTATAAGGGTTAAGGATCACTACACAAATGCATGGGGAGAATACAGTCTAAGGGAGATAATCCATTCATGCCAAAGAGAGCTGGGACCCTCAGAAGGAAAATATGTTAATTAATTGTGGCAGTACAACAATTGCTCATGTTCAATCATCTCCCAGCAGAAAATTTGGTAACAAGGAATCTCAGCAGCTGGTCAATCCAACCCACAACAGGCTCAATGAACTACAGGACAGTTTTTAATTCCAAAGTATCAACCATACTGGAATTTCTGGCTAATGGTATTCATGATATCTTTGTTAATATACAGAACATCGATTGATAGGTTAAATGGTGTGGCTTTACCTCCCTGGTTACTGGAGACATGGGTAGTCGTAACATGGAAAGAATGGTACATTGAGGAGTTCACTTTGGGCACAAAGGGAAGGGCTTGTTCAATATAAAATCTGAAGACAAAGGGGATAAGGAGAGTACTGTTGGGACTGGTACTTCAAAAATTCTTGTCTGTATTTTCAAAGATGTTGCTTTTTATTCTCTCTAGATGAGCCTGTTACCTTAAAAATTCCAGAGTGGATATGACTTCCATACCTTCCTTTCGAGTTTAGGGTGCAAGGATTGTTAGTTTAGACTTTAGATCAGTTTCATTTTCGGCAATATTTAAATTTTAAACTGGATCTTGTCACATTTAACAAGCAAACAGGGGTGGTAGTTAGAATCTATCTTGAGAAGAATTTCCAATGGGAGTTTTAGAGATCAATATTTTGAAAATGCAAACTTGCACATGAAGGATAGAAGTTGATTTTGAATGGATACAATTTCATTGCACTCACATCCTTCCAACCATACATCTGAGGAAGTTTGGCCCTTGCTACAGATGAGAAGCCAGAACCCGGGGAATTGGAAAAGCAGAAAGGAATGCTGCACGGCATGTCATAACAAGAGGAAATGTAAAAACATCAGAAGCAGTAAATGCTAAAATGCTACTAGAAAAAAAGACCCAGCTGATCAAAGAGAATAAAGAAAACTTAGTGCCAACACAGGGGACACATATAGAAGGAGGATGGGCAACATTATAATTAAGCAGTCTCAACAACTACCTCTTCAGCCAGGTTTGAAAAAAGTGAATCAAGAGATGCAGGTAAGGACAAGTGGAGGAGAAGAAAATAAGTCCAGAAGGGAGAATGCCAACAAGATCTTCAGGAGAACTATTCCAATTTGAGGCCTATAAGAGGCAAAAATAAGTCAATGACTCAATGTGACTGGAAAGCAAGACTAAAATGAGCAAGTAGGTCCAAGTTTGCAACAAGGACATATAGAAACACCAAGTGACTACATGGATTTGTTCCCTACTTTTGAAGGTGGGAACGTGGTCTACTATGTTGCTAATTCCCAAGAGGTGGTGGTGTGGCACAGGTTCTCCCTAGGTAATATGAAATATCCTTCTACTTGTCCCATGTTTTGAAAATGTATATTTATTTTATGGGACATTTGAGGGATGAATTCCTTTTTAAACAAAAAATCAATTGTGCTAAATAGGCTAATAAGGGCTTGGAAGTCTGAATTCTGAAATAGTTGTGTTAGTTGAATGCCATCTAGTTCATAGCCAATTTAGTAATGGAGATCGGGCCTGTGCAGTGTAAATATGATTTGAAAAAGAGCCTTTTATTCTATCTCATTATAAGGCAGTATTTAGTAAAGTGCTTGTAATGTGGAAAGACATTGGAAATGTCAGCTAAATAAGGTTCACGGTAGACAAATCAAGACGATAAGCTATTGCTCAGGTCCCAAAAAATGGTTACTAACTCTGTATAACCAGAATCCATGCACCTCCTAATCCTACAGAGAAAGAAAAAGAAGCATTGGGTACAAATTACAATTGGAGAAGCTCTAGCTCAAGGAAATTTGAAAGGTACCAGATTAGTATGTTTAGGAGACTGCAATAACATAGAATCACAAGTGAATATAAGTAAAAATAATATCCAAAGCCATATGGCAAGGATAGCTTTATTGATTTCAAGGAAAGAATAAACCTGAAAGCACTGAAATGCCAAAGGGATCAGAGGTTTAAATAGTCTAATTAACGCAATGGAGAATATTACAGTGCAGTCAGACTGAACACGTTATATATTACAGAACTGCAACTGGAGTGGAAGATTGTTATCTAGATTCTATAGAGTAGTTCCAGAAAGGACTCTATCAAATCACTATCCAATTTTGTTGGCAGACAGTTCACAGGGAATGGATGGTCCAGGACAAAGTATATTGTTTAAAATTTTAAAAAAATGGTAATCTCTGTAAGAATAATGACCCAAAGATCTGTTTTAAGAAGGGGTGAGGTGAAGATTAAGGGAGGATGAAGCACCTTCCCAAACCCCAAAAAGACCCGATGAAAATAAATAAATGGATGGGGAAGAAAGCATTAAAGAAACAGACAGCTGATAAACTAGAAGTTAATCTCCAGCTCAGTAAAAGCTTCTGGAAGATTGGGAGAGAGCAGGAACAAAATTGAAAACGTCAGAAAGCGCCCTGGAATAGGTTGGTGTAGCTCCTAAAGATCCCAGATACAGGTACACCACCAGGCACAGAAATTTCTATAAGTCAACTCTGGAACTCAGCTTCTATGCTCGAGAGTTGAGACATCCTCCTGCAAATGCAATAGTGCCGGACAAGATACTGGACCATTTTAACAATTCCCAGATCCTTGTAACTAAGTGATTGCCAGAATCTGTAAGAGGGGCTCTCGGTATTTATAATCACAATGACACATGGAAGGAAGAAGCTGAAAGAAAACTGGAAGAATAGGCAAAGCAGCAGGCAGGACTGAGGGGAACAGTAAAGGCACAATGTATGGATCTACGTAAGATTAAAGGCAAGTAAGAGTAGCCCATGCAGATCGTAGTAGTCACTGACAAGAGAGATGCAAAGGAAGATTCAGGCACTGTGAAGTGATCCAAAAGAAAAGCGCCAGTTATTATCCCAGATGATTAGAGAAAGTCATGTTTTGAAGTTTCAAGTCATTTATTTTTTATGGAAGGCTATGTTTCCAGTACTATGGAGCGGTCTGTAGCCATTAATGGATGAGTCAGACATTGAAGTCAGAGTTTTTGACAAATAATCACCTGCAAGCATAGCCTTTTTGTTTGTTCTGGAAGAAGCATGGTTCGCTGCATTCAAAAGCTTTACACTAGAATCTTATACTTGAGCCATTTAGTTGTAATCATATGGAATGCCACCTGGAGATAGGATAATAGCACAAACAATTATCTATATAACAAATCTATGGAATAGCCAGGAGAATCACTGTATCAGTTATAGTAGACCATGTCCAACCTCAATAGGGGGGCAGACATTTTGTCCCCAATTTTGCAACATTACTCTGTACTTTTTATGAAAATTATTAATTAATAGTTTTTTGCACACCAAAAAACTCTATAAGAATAAGATTGTGTTAAAAAGCTGAATCAACGGTGGATTGAAGCCACGGGAAAGATATAACTGGATCTGGAGGAAATTAAAAAACAAGACCAAAGAGATTCAACCACAGGGATGGAATACACAAGGTTCTATACAGAAACTCTGTTGATAGAATTACTAAGAATCAGACGTAAGGGAGAGAGTATCAATTGGCAAGTGAATTTTGAACTCGAAGCTATCAACCAAGAAGTGAATATAAAAATGTTCAAGGATAAACTCAGACCAAACAAGATCTAAGTACAAAAAGTTTTAAGGGAGTTGTCAAGACTAAAGATCAAGAAGATGTAAACACTTATTTCCTGCTTGATAAATGGAAAGTTTTAAGAGAGTTGTCAAGATCAAGGAGATGCAAACATTTATTTCCTGCTTGAGAAATGGAAAGTTTTAAGAGAGTTATCAAGATCAAGAAGATGCAAACATTTATTTCCTGCTTGAGAAATGGGACCCATGAAGAGCACAATTGCTTATTAGGATTGAGCTCTCTAACATCCTAACATAAAGATCACTCCAGGTCAAGATAAGGCCTGACAACGGAATGAGATCTTAGAAAAAACTAAAAGACACATGGTAGAAAAAGAAATAAGTAATTAAAAAACCTCCCAAATGATAAATCACCTGAGTTGAATGGTATTCCAATTGAATTTATCACTATTGCAGTGTTTTTTATGGCATAGCTAGAGACCAAATTCTTTACAGAATGTGAACTATAAAACAGTGGCAAAAACTATTTTCAAAAGATTAAGCCCTTCCATAAGTAATCTGGTTTCTAGTAGAAAGTGTAAATCTGTTCCAAGCAGGAAGATTTTGTACAGCATAACAATGGTGGGTGAATCACTTCTCAAATGACATGGAGAAGGGATATGATAGATGGAGTGGGATTTTGATGGATGTGCATGCAAGCAAGAGGATAATGCAGGTACATGCAAACTAAATCAAACCACTAAATATGGAAAACATCTATTGATGCATGCCAAGACAACTTATGCATGAAAATAATAATGAAGTAAAACGAAAATATTGGGGTTGCATGACTAGAATTTTAGATAATCTTGTAGTTAATGGTACATTATCTCAATGAGTTAGCCATCTCAAATTAGCGGTAACAATGAGTAGGAACTCTTTTTAAAGAGAATTTCATGTACTTTTGAAGGGAAGGAAAAGGAGACAGACAATCAATGTTTTTTTTAATGTCCAATCCCCTTCAAGTTCTGATTCTCTCTTATGAGTTGAATTTTCCCTCTTCTTGTGTTTAGGTAAAAGCTTCTTTTCTTTCATATTAGTTTGACACTTTAGATCCACACAGTTTCATAGCACTGCATCATATAAAAACTAGCATCGATCCATCTTAACCCTGGATCAATTAAACACCAAGAGAGAGAAAAAAACATGTGCAATTTCCAGTATTTAAAGGATCCAACGATAAGATGATTTTTACATTTTGTTAAAACAAATATTGTTTCTTGGTCATTGTTGGAAGGTGGGTGGATTTTCTCTGCGTTTTCTGAACCAGAAAGAAGCGAGGTCGATCAAGGGTTTCTTCAATGAGCAGGGATGGGGTCTCTTGGAGGGGGCTCCTCCCCCTCCATCCCGCATCGTCAAGACGGGCCTAGGAGGGGGGCGAAAAAGAACCCAGGGGAGGGAAGTCTAAGGACAACAAAGGGGACGAGATAGGAGATCAAGAACAGAGAGGGACAGGGCATAGGCAAGGTGGTTGCATACCGAGATCTGCTGAGATCCCATTGCTCCAGATTCGTTATGACAAGCTATGAGAGCGAATGGAATTGTGGAAGGAAAAAGCCCTAATCGGGAAGTTTATTGGGGTTTGGCCGAAGGAAAAGGATCTCCTCAGATGGATCAAAGCAACATGGAACCCTAAAGGCCATTATGACCTACAACTAGATTCAAAGGGTTTTTATACAATCATTTTTTTCGACTAGGAAGGCAAGGATCAGATTTTGGAAGGGGGACCTATTTCTTTTTCTTGGCACGGCTATACCTTCGCCCATGGAAGGAGAGGTTTAGCCCAGTCTTATCGGAATCGGTCTAGTTCAAAAAAAACCGATCGGTCCGATCAGTTTACAAGGTTTATCATTTCGGTTAGAGCCCTGGACGGCTTAAGCCAGATATTGAGCACGAATCGCCACTAAACCAGCCCAAAACCATCGAACCGATCAATTTTGACCGGTTCCGTAAACCATCGAACCGATCAATTTTGACCGGTTCCGTACGGAACCGGTCCGGTCCGTATAGTGTTGTAAAGAAACCGTCTAGGGACCCACGGAATTCAAATTTAAAACATAAAATCCCTAATCTAAAGGATCTAATCTAACCCTAGTTTCATGTTATCAGTTTATAGTTATTCATCAGTAGTATTACTATGCTTATTTTTTGGATTGTAGGAGGCCAATTAGAGCCTCGTTGTTGATGTATTTTGGTTCAGAACTTCAGTGATGTATTGCACTTAGTGCTATTTTGGTTATTTGCACCTGTACAGTGTACTTGCTATACATATGAGAAACTTTGCATATTTGTGTATTAATGGTTTGGATTCATATGTATGCACATGAATATATATGTTTTTTTACAATATGAATATTTTATGTATTTTTTAGTCTATCAGTTTTTTTTGTTCTGGTCTGATTCACATTTAGGGCTCTGTCGGTTCGATGACCTGTCTAGTTCTGATTACATTGGTTTAACAAAGACAAAGAATATATGAGTGTAGCTCCAATATGGATCCGGATTTATTCGTTGTCGTGCGAATATTGGGAACTAGAAATTCTGCGAGACCTAGGCAACACCCTGGGCGAATTTGTGAAGGCATCGAAACAAACCAAACAACGAAGGCATACCTCTTTCACCCGGATCTGCAGTTATATGGATCTCTCTTGCGATTTACCGAAGGCCATTAATCTCACCTAGGAGGACGAGGATTGGGTTCAACCTGTTGATTAAGTAAAAATCCCGTTCAAATGCAGGCAATGCCATGAGTATGGCCAACTGAGCAGAAACTATCCCCAAAATATCTCCGCCCCAATAACTCAAGTGCCCCAAGAAAATGAGGGTGATAAGGAAGTTGTCACTAAGGTCAGTAAGGCAGTGGCATGGGAGGAAACCTACTAACCAAACACAAAATAGGCAGACAACAAGAAGGACACCTACTGAGAATATATTTAAAACCCTAGCCTCGATGTGAGAAGATCTGGATGACCTAGCATGGGGAGATTCAAAGGAAACAACCTTGGAAGGGAAATTGCTCTTGGAAGCGCCTTAATCACCCCTGGAGAACCAAGAGAAATTTGAGGCTATGAAAGATGACCAACCAAAGGAAACAAAAGATATGGATCCAAGGGAACTGAATCTAGATGAGATCGAAAAAGAATGTAACAAAAAAGGGAAGGGTTTCGTCCTAAGGAGACAGATCGAATTGTTGCAAGAGGCCATTCTGAAGACAAAAGCCACTCTTCAGCTAGGAATGGCCAAGGAATAGCAGAAGGGCAGGATAAGGAAGCAGCCGGAAGAAAGGGAAAAAGAGAGGAAGAAAGACGAATAAACAGAGAATTGCGGAGGTGTAAACCAGATTGGTGGAATCAAGCCGGTACCCAACAATCAAGGCGGCCTTTTCTAAATTCGATACAGGTTCCCAATGAAAGTGATAACCTAAAATATCCGCGAGGCAAGTCACCCACGCAAAATTAAGATTTTGAGAAATAAGTTGAGAATGGAGAAACCAATGATAGTTTTTTGCAAGAAACGAAATGTGGAGCATAGGCAATGAAGGAGATAGGGAATAGAGTTTGGAAAGGTAGTGAAACAGTGGCAATTGATGCGCACAGAATTGCGCGAGGTCTAGCAATTTTTGTGGCGACCGAAAGAAGTATGTCTCTCAAACTTCTGGGCCACAAGATTCTTTATGTCAGCTGACTTCCAGATTTGTGATACTTCAGTCAAAGGAGTCCTTACAAACGTTTATGGCCCAAGCATCTATCACAGAAGGCTGCCTTCTTGGAAGCACTGTCATGGGCTGCAAGATGGGTTGAAGACAAGCAATGGATTCTAGGGGGAGACTTCAATCCGATCACCTCTTTAGGGGAAAAGAAAGGAGGTAGACGAATTCTGGGAGCCTCTAATGAGGCCTTAATGAGGCCTTTACAGACTTTATAGAGGAAAATTGCTTGGTTTATGTGGAAACTAGGAATGGGTGATTCACTTGGAATAACAAGCGAGGAGGTTAGCACCATGTGGCGTCCAAGTTAGGCATATTCCTAACCTTAGAAGGGGTAGTCAATGGAGGCGGTGATTTGACTGCACTTGTCCAACCCTCTGTAGGTTCAAATCATTGATCAGTCTGCTTGAGATGGGATGGTTGGGGTCCTCCAAATAGGAAACCTTTTCGTTTTGAGCAATTTTGGCTTGAACATAAGGACTTTAAATCACTGGTCCATCAATGGTGGGAGGACATTGATAACCCAGGGGAAACACGAATGTACCAATTCCAATAGAAACTGAAGGCTTTAAAGGCGGGGATTTGTACTTGGAATAGGAAGGAGTTTGGCATTATCTTCAAGGATAAAAAACAGTGCATGGATCAGCTAGAGGAAATTCAATGAGCAAGAATGAATGATGGATATGATGAGGAGCTAAAACAGAGGGAAAAATTAACATTGGAGCAGCTCAATGCCTGAGAGCATCAAGAAGAAATATACTAGCAACAAAAATCAAGAAATCAATGGCTCCAGGAGGGAGAACACAATACCAAATTTTTTCACCTATCTGTTATCCAAAATAGGCAGAGTACTAAAATACACAGATTGAAGAAGGAGATTGGGCAATATGTGGAAAACAGGGAGGACATGGAGGAGGAACTAGTCAAATATTTTGAAGCAATCATGGAAGAGGACAGGGCTGATGGATCAGAGGATATTGCAAAGATTACTCGGCATATCTCGTCCTTGCCCCTAAACAAAACGAGCTCCCGAATAAGCCAATGGAGATGAGAGAGGTAGAGGAGGTGATCCAACAGATGGCAGATGGGAAAGCTCGCGGCCCTGATGGTTTCACAACGAATTTCTTCCATCATTTCTGGGACCTCATTAAGAAGAATGTGTGGATAATCGTGGAGGACTCCAGGCAAGCCAGAGGGGTATTTAACGCCTTCAACGCTACTTTTTTTACCCTCATCCCCAAAAGCGAAGGAGCTGACTCTTTAGGTAAATTTAGACCCATAGCCTTGTGCAATGGTATTTATAAAAGCATTACTAAGGTCATGGCGAATTGGTTAAAGCCGATCCTCCGAACCTAGTATCTCCGAAGCAATCGAGTTTTGTGGAGGGACGCCAGATTCTAGATGGGGTCATCCTGGTCCATGAAGTGACACATTCTTTGAAGATAATCACGAAGCTGGGAATGCTTCTCAAACTAGACATTTCGAAACCTTATGATAAGTTGCTCAAGGCTTATGGTTTCAATCAAGACTGGATTGATTGGAATATGAATATGACCTCGTCGACTTTTTTCTCTATTTTGCTTAATGGATCGCCCACCAAAACTTTCAGTCCTTCTCGGGGTATTCAGCAAGGGGATCCTTTATCCCCCTTCCTGTTTATTCTCATGGTTGAAGGACTCAATAGGAAAATTAAGGAAATGACTGAAATAAATGAAATCAAAGGGTTAAATCTACACACAAGAGCTGACAAGCAAACCCACCAACAATTTGTTCATGACACGATGCTCATGGACCATCCATTAGTCCAAGAAGCCAAAGCTTTTAAAAAATGCTTGTATACTTTTGCTAGGGTTTCAGGAGTGGAGATCAACAAAGATAAGTCGCAAGTGTTTTTCTTTAATGCTTCCAAGATATCTCAAAGGAATATAATCCGCATTCTGGGATTTTAGGGGATCTCCCTTCCATCCAAATACCTTGGTGCTCCTCTAGTTGAAGGAGTAATCAAGAAAGTTTCATGGGTAAAGTTACTGGACCGAATGAAGAGGAAGTTGTCTACTTGGGCCCTGCGACCTCTCAACTTGGTAAGTAGACTTACCCTCATCAAATAGGTGTTGCAAGCGATGCCTATCTACCTATTCTTTGTCATGGCAGCTCCTAAGACAGTTCTCAAAGAGATTAGAAGTATTCAACATCAATTTTTGAGGGGGGACAACCCTGATAAACATATATGGGCATTGATAAGCTGGGATAAGATATGTCAGCCAAAATCCAAAAGAGGCTTGGGACTTAGAGATCCGAAAAAGAACAGTGAGGTCCTGGGAGCTAAAATTTGGTGGCGATGGGTCACCCATACATTGGATCCTTGGGAAAAATTTTGGCACATCCAATATGCCCAAGACCGCCCGAAGGACAATCTAATTAGATTTAATGAGGAGAAACAAGGATCACATATATGGTTGACTACTCTCCGCGGTAAAAGTATAATACAGGACCATAGTTTCTGGGAAATTAGAAACGGGGAGACAGTTGAGTTATGGGTAACCTCTTGGCAACAGATGCCCAAGTTGTCAGCTTATATAATAATTGGACTAGGGAATGCAAATGTAGGGAATTGTTTCTGACCAAGGTTAGCCAATTCTGGAGGACGGAGCCTGTGGATAGGGACTACTGTGAATGGAAACCGCTTGAACGGTGGCTACAAAGATTTGCTGAAGAAGAATATCCCAGGATCAGAGACATCATCCAAGACATGTGCATAAGAACCCAAACGGTCCAGACAAGTTGACGTGGAGCTACTCACCAAAAGGTACTTTCAACACAAAGGAAGCATATGAGCTTTGGACTAATCAACAAGATGATCTGAGGGAAGAAATATGGAAAAAGGTCTAGAAGATGAATCCTTGGCCTAAAGTCGCCATGTTCATATGGTTAGTTATATACCGAAGAATTCTAACTGGAGAGAACCTTAAAAGACAAGGTGTGGTTGGACCATCGCAATGCCCCTTGTGTATTAGTGAGGAGGAAACCTTGGATCATCTCCTAGATTCCTGCCCCTTTACTTCTAGCCTCTAGGACAAGTGGCTAAAATTTTTCATTGCTCTAATCGCAAAAGAGGTTAGTCAAACCAAACAGTTAGAGACTGGGAATTGGAAGCATTCTAGAATTCCATTGTCAACTCCATATGGCTCTCTTTTCCAGGATTTTTGATGTGGGAAATCTGGAAGGAAAGGAACCACAAAATCTTTCAAGACACGAGCACCCCGCCAGGAGATTTGGGTCAAGATTGGAACTCATATACATGAAACTATTAGAATCACCCAATGTGATGAAAAAGACTGGGAAATGGGAAACACAGAGAAACTAGTTTTAGTAGGATGGGGTTTAAACAAAACATACCAAGGCTGGATCAAAAGAAAAATTACTAAGGTTACCCAAGCTAGTCAGGATTACTGGTCTCCCCCCCCCCCCCTCCCGCTGATCTCTTTCAAGTAAAATTTTGATGGGGCCTCTAAGAGCAACCCTGGGTCTATAGGTTTTGGAGGTGTGGTAAGGAACCAGGAAGGAAATATCATGCATGTTTACTTCGGATACATAGGTTATGACACTAATAATGCTGCAGAGCTAGAGGGCCTTCTCTCCAAGCTTAATTTAGTTACCAGCAAAGGTTGGGAGCAACCATTATTGAAGGGGAATCAAAGGTAATCATCCAGATGGAAAAGAAGTTACAGAATGAGCAAAGGCTGTCCAAGGCGGCGGACCGCTGGAGGTTGGTCTACAGGCTAGAAAAATTGGCAGCCCAACTGAGTGAACCTCATGCGTGGACTTTTAGCCACGTCAAATGGGACGGAAATAAGGTAGTGGTCCTTCTGGAAAACATGGGGGAAAACAAAAATCATAGGCATCCGGGGGGACAGCTGGGGGGTTTCGAGCCCCAGGACTGGGTTAACCAATGCTCCCAGCTGGCTTCTCAAGACATCCAATGGTCGAGGAAGGAAGGTGGCGACACGAATCACCCCTATGACGCCCACGCTAGATCCCATGCAACTGGTATGACCGCCATTTGGAATAATGATAACCCACCATAGGCAGACGTCGAAAGTACCAACGATATAATCCCCAAGTAAATGAACAATCAATTCCCTAAGCTCGTTATGATGAGGATAGGATATGGTAGGGTCCTCGTACAGAGGATGACATATGATAATATGTGGCGAAGTGCAGTAAGGAATGCGAAGGTAATCCTGTGATTTGAGGAAATAGGTGGAATAATGATGGATGAAATTATGAATTGGAATGTGGGAAGAGCTATAAAGGCGGTGGGAAGTTCGGGATTGTCAGCAAATTCCTTGGCTTTTTTCCTTTTCCAGAGTTTTTGTGTAGTGTCGTAAGGAGGAAGTTATGTGAGGAAGATAGACTTATCTTCTGGACGATAATTATGGCACCCAGAGGGACAAAATTAAAGGAGGTGTTGAAGAATAAGAAGAAGGGCACAACCGCAAGGGTGATGAGGGAGCAGAAGAAAGATTATGACCCGGCTCGCTACTTCCGCAATTGAATTCCTCCAGCCATCCGAGGGGAGATTGAGTAAGTGGAAAAAGATCTATGGGAGCAAGTTAAGGCCCTTAAAATGGAGATTAAAGATGAGGTAATTGAGTGGGTTCTGTTGCCGCCTTTCACACACCTAAGGGAATGTGGCAGAAATCTTCAAGCCACTCGGTGTGTCATTGGGGGCAAGTCTAGAGTCAAGGCTGTCACCTTGTTCTTGACTCCTCCATTTAGGCTCAACTCCTCACAAAGCCAAGGGGGGTAGACCCTATTAAGTTACTAAGGCAAAATTATTTAGTATGGTAATGTTAAACTGAATGAGTTACTTAGGAGTTTGAAATTTGACCATAAACTACTATAGATGACACGATAAAAAATGAGCGCACGAAAGCACAACGCTGAGACACAATATATATAGAGAGAGAGAAAATAGCCAATGCCTTAAAATGGAGTCATAAAATAATCAATGTACTTGCATGTGCTTGGAGTGAATGTTTTGCGATTGCCTCTTGGTACGTTTTCGGTTAATGTGAAATATGAGTTGATTAAAATTAGGCGAGGGGGGGACTCTAGATATACCCGAGAGTACTTGGAGTATGTCCAAAACTGTCATCATTATATGGAGAACACATAGGAGTCCCATCATGCACATTACGGTTTTCATCATAAGTTTCACTATAAGATTCTGCAATGGTTTCATCCTTAGGTTTGTACTGTTTAGCTGGTGACAAAGGGTAGGCCTGGCCTACCATGTATACATGATCAGGCTCGCTTGAAGTTGTTTCTTGACTGCTGACCTCCGGAAGTCCATGTTCCATGACTTGATTTGCAACATAACAAGTGCTTTCTTGGTGGAATTGTTCACAGGGTCCACACCATGGAATTACTTCTTCTACCATGCTAGTTGAGTCTAACTGGTTTGGAATCCTAGACTCTTGCTGAGGAAATTTCTTTTGATACATCTAATTCTGCTTGGGTTGAAAGTTCCTAGGTCCATTATTCCTTTCCATTGTGATTATTCTATTTTGCATATGATTCAATTGTGCAGAATGATTCGCCATTAGTTGGTTTTCACTAGTAACCAAGTTTTTTATCATGTCCGTAACCTTTTCCATGGGATCTTTAGAAGTTCCCTTTTCTTCTAATTCAACGGCTTTACCCTTCTCTTTGTTGTAGGAAGTGTTTCCTCTAGTGTAACTTGGAATATTGGACTTGCCTGAAGATTGCATATTCTTTTCTATTTTCTCGGCTAATTCCTGGGTAGTTTTCAGATCAGCCGATTCTTTATCTCTCGACTGGTACCTTAAGTCACCAGTGAAGGCTTCAATGTAGGATATGAGGATAGAAGCATTTTTTGGCTTGATGTCTCTAGGAAGGTCCGCAACCACACGCCTGAATTTAGTGTTAAATTCATCCATGGTTTCATTCTCCATCTTCTTTATGCTATAAACGGCAGCAAGCAGATGTCTTGGTTCCTTCTTTTATCCCCACTTCTTCCTAAAACCATCTTGGAATTCGCTAAGAGTTTTATATGAATCATCATCTAGGTCAAGGTACCACTCTTCAGCATCATCTTCTAAGGATAAAGCAAAGAGCTTCATTTTGACATCGTCATGGTCATGGGCAGCATCATTGCAATAACTGACCAGGTGCTTTTCAAACTTTCGAAGGTGAGATTTAGCAGTGATGGCATTATTGCCCTGAAATATGGGGAGCTTCTTGATAGCATTTTTTGGAATGGCATGGGGAGCACCTGCTATCTGAGAAAAGTCAAGGGGTTTGAATAATTCCGTCATTTCTTGAGATTGGTGAACATGACTCTCTACAAATAAGTGATGGATATCTGAGAGGGATTGGTCTCCTAAATTTTCAAGGTTTCTACGAGAAGTCTGCCTATTCAATCTTTCCCTAATAAACCTTTCGGGATAAGGGAGAGGATTGAATAATTGATGGCGGTTTCTTCGAGTAGAAATTCTTTGAGGGATGTTAGACAATGGAGTCGCCAGATGGATCGAGTTTTAATTTTAATGTTTTTTAAAGACAAGATCAATCAAATTTTTTTATCTTTTTAGTTGTTTAGAAAAAAGTTAAGCTAAGTCGTACTCGGGAATAAAAAGATTTATCCCCGGCAACGGTGCCAAAAAGTGTTGCCGCCTTTCACACACCTAGGGGGAATGTGGCAGAAATCTTCAAGCCACTCGGTGTGTCCTTGGGGGCAAGTCTCGAGTCAAGGCTGTCACCTTGTTCTTGACTCCTCCGTTTAGGCTAAACCCCTAACAAAGCCAAGGGGGGTAGACCCTATTAAGTTACTAAGGCAAAATTATTTAGTATGGTGATGTTAAACTGAATGAGTTACGTAGGAGTTTGAAATTTAACCATAAACAACCATTGATGACAAGATAAAAAAATGAACGCACGAAAGCACAATGCTGAGACACAATATATAGAAAGAGAGAGAGAAAATAGCCAGTGCCTTAAAATGGAGTCATAAAATAATCAATGTACTTGCATGTGCTTGGAGTGAATGTTTTGCGATTGTCTCTTGGTACGTTTTGGGTTAATGTGAAATATGAGTTGATTAAAATTAGGCCGGGGGGGGACTCCAGATATACCCGAGAGTACTTGGAGTATGTCCAAAACTAAACCTTCACGGCTACCCGCAAGGAATATGTGGGTTGAATGGAGTCTCTGAGATTGTTGTTCATAATGCACCCGAAGGTGTAACAGAGATCGGCGCCTCGAGGTCACTTTTCAGGAGTTCCCGCTTCCTTTGGGTATTTTGCCACCGCTTACGGTTTGATCGAGGCATTGGATTTTCGCCTGATGGTGGTTAATTGGGGAAGGTGAAGACTAATTAAACTAGTCACTCACGTTGCTTTTGATGCAACTTGACTGATCGGACGAACCACAGCCAAGTACAGAGCATACACACCGGAGTCTTGTCAATTCTAGTGAGTTTTAAAGGATGTGCTTTCTTAGAAAGAAAAACACTCCATGAACCTCTTTCGGTCCAAGTAGACCTCAATCGGGGAATCAAGGAGGGGGTTGATTTTAGAACAATTACTTACAAAAATTAATGATAAGCAGCAAGGAGAAACAAATCACAAGTTTTCTAATTATTCCTACCACGCATCTCTTTCCCCTTGCGAGTCAATCAGGAAGTTGTGGGGTAAGTATTCAAGTTACTTTGATACTGAAATGTGGAATATATGATAAAGTAATCAAATCATGTTGTTCTGAATAAATGAAACTAATCTAAAGTGAACAGAAATAAGACAATGCGAAAAATAACAAAAAAAGCGCGAATCCCCCCAGGGGGGATTGGGAATGGACTCGAAAGAGCCTATTTGAAGAAAAATTTTATCATCTGCTGTTACAATATCAGTAAAATGATCTGAATCCTCTTGGTTCTTATATAGGATGAAACCAAGATCTTACAATTTTCCCAAAATTTAAAATTTACAGTCAAAAGGGAGCCCCTTGGGGGGATTTGAACGATCCCAAAGCCACTTTGGAACAGCAGCTTCTCTTATTTCTGCTATGCCTGCTAAAATACAGCAAGCATGTTAGAATGAAATATGCCCAAAAGCACTTTGAAAGTACCTTTGGGTCAGCCTACTTTAAACCAAACAAAACTGAGTTAAAACTACCTAAAACGGTGAAAAAGGAACCAAGGAAAGCAAGTTGGGATCTTGGTTTATTGTTTGGGAAGCCAATGAGATATGCACTAATTGATGGATTTAATCTTTTTAAAACAGAAACAGAAATCTAACGCATGCAACCTATGGATTTTCTTTAAATTGCCATGCAAAACGGACAATTTCCCTGAACTAGATCTAGAATGCTTAATGAGACCTTTTAGAAATGAGATCTAGATTATGAGCTTTGAAATAATAGATCTATGTAAGGTTTACTTTGATATGACAGATCTAAATGATAACAAATCTTGTAACTAAAGTAACCAGGTAAGATTTGGATTTTTATGAGGAAGAGAGAGAAAGAGTGCTGGAAGCCTTGAAGATCAACTGTGGAGCTTTCCGGTGGAATGTCGAGGGACTATGCCTTTGAGAAAGTTTTGGAGAAAGTGAGGAAGCAAGCTAAATCAGCACCCTCTCCAAGCTAGGAACCTGCAATTGAATCCAAAGACTTGCCAAAATACTTGTGAGATCCGGTTAATACATAAACAGAGATTTCAGAATAGCATGCATATAAACTTATAAAACATGTTGAATCTAGATCTCTAAACATGCATCAAAAGGAAAGAGATGGCCAATAAACTTATTAACAAACTCCTTTCCTATCAAGATCATAATAAACTTATTATCAATCTTTTGCAATGAATCCACAAACAATCAGCAAATTATGAACATAGATACAGGTTACCTCAGTAAAACATGGCAATGCTCATCCACACACACAATAACATGACACCGTCTTGCCTCCAAAGCTTCTCTTTATTTCAAATGAATAATAACAACAGTACAATAGCAACAGCACCTCAATCCCAGTTCTAACTAGCTTGGAATAGGTAATATGTGCTTTATTTATAGCAAAAACAGGAGATCTAGCCCAGGGGGGCGCAAATCCCAAGGAGAGAGAGACTGCAGTTGCATGTGGAGTGAATCTGGGCCTGATCTGTGTCTAACTGAGCCTGATCTGAGTCTCACTGAGTGCAACTATCAATGGGAGAGTTGATCTGTTTGACACCTCAACCTGCTAACTGAAGCATCCACCAAAACTCAATCAGATGGGCCCACACGTGTGGAGAGAAAAAGGGCGTAATTCCCAAGATTGCATGTTGTGGTGCACTCCCAGATCAGCCCAGATCACCTCCTTCAGTCAAGGAATTGTCAGATCCAGTCAATCCCAAGCCGATGAGACTGATTTCAGTCAAATCGAAGCAAATCCCAATGATTTAGGCTTTGGGGTTTTCTCCAATATTTAATTAATTTATCAATTAAATAATCAATATTTGATTTTTAGGCATTTTTTACCTAAGTGATGGACAAATCACTCAAAACTTAGAAAAAGTGGGTCTATGGGTTTACATGGTGCTCTAAGCTTGAAAATGAGCACCCCTGTGACTGAAACTGATTTCCGAGCCCACTTTTATTACAAAACCATTTTTTCCAATTAAACTATTAAAAAATAGCCTAAGTTTTGTGGAAAAATTAAAATTAAAAAAAACTTTAAAAATTAAAAAATTAAAACCTAGGGGTACTTAGACATGTTCATATGACTCGACCATGATGCTTAGCATGTTTATACATTGACACATAGACTCTAATAACCTCAATAGGCCTAAATGCCAGGCCGACCACCCCAACTTTGGAGGTATTGAGTGAAAAACTCAGAAATAATCAATCGTTTATTCAACAACCAATAATAACCAAGGGAAAAAACACCGTGGGCTGATCGGATTGACAAATAAAGTCAAAGAGACCTAGTCTTTTACATACACTATCATGCTAAAACATTTTATTACAACTCTCCCACGGGGTATGAACATGTGCTATAGTACAACAAGCACTTTCCAGAAGCAATTCAAAAGGTCTTCTGAAGTCCGAACAAATCATCTTTGTCTAGTTCACTAGGCTCACTTGATAAAAAACCACTAAGTACAACTTCGGTGGTAACATGGCTCCAACTGCGGGACGTGTGCTTGATCTAGTCATATGCCAAGGAGAGGATACGAGAACACCAGAATCTCTGGTTTATACACCCTGTAAAAACATTTCAACTTGACAAGAAAACCTCAGTAGCACAAGCTTTATATAAAAACCAAATGAACCATTAAACTGATTTATTTAAACAAAATAAATGTAACTAACTAATGAAAAAAAAGTTTTATTATAGCTAAGTACAAAACAAAAATGTGGAAAGTAAATGCTCTTTTTCAAGGAGCTTATTTTCCTACTCTAAGCATGATATAAAAAGGGTTAAGTGTAATCAGAAATCCAATGTAACCACCTAAGCATTTTATTAACATAAAAAAAAATTCCTTGTCTTTGGTTACCAGCCAAAGTAAGGATACTTTATTCAAAAAATGCAAACCTGCATGATGATCCGGAATGGGCGAGATGGATGGGAAATCATAGGCATGAATAATGTCGTCAAACTTCTTCCCAAACTGGTAGGTGCTTGCACAGGCTGCTTCTATCCATGACTGGATAGGGTTGATATACAAATCGGAATGATGAGGCGGATTGACTACACCATCATACTGATCATCAAGGCTTACTGGATGATAACTCATTGTATAAGCCCCAAGCGGCTCCAAATCATAAGGAAACTCTATATGTGAAAATGATAGTTGAGACTGATATTCTACTAACTACATCATATCTGTCTTTTCACAACACTACTTTTCAATGTCTTCATTATTGATACCTTTGTGCAGCTCTGCATGATATGACTCTGAATGACCATATAAGAGTTTTGAATGTTGCTCTTCTATACTAGGATTTTCCCAGGTCTCCAGATCCATGCTTCCCTCTATGGAAGTATAGTAGAATGGACTTCCACAAATTTCTAAATAGACACTCCCCTTGCTGGATATAGCATAGATAGGATTCTTAATAAGATATCCACAAAAATCCCAATAGCCATCACCACCATCTATGTCAGATGTAATGGATTCCCCATTGTTGATATCAAGTTCTCTTTGTCTTCATTACAAATACTGATATATGGCTCAGACTGATCATATGGATAAACTGTGTGCTCCTTTTCCATATCAAAGTTTCACAAGGCCACATGGTCCATGCTCTCTCCTTTAGACATGCCATAGATAGGAGAATCAACAAAACCATCAAAAGTTTATGGCTCATTATTTTCCTCTTTATTCATGTCATAGACTGGATTTTCCATGAATGTCCAAGACTCCTCATCAACATCTTTGTCGGAGATAAGGGAGTCTTCGTCACTTGTATCATGCTCAAAGTTATACTTGTCCTCATTTTCATACTCATCTTCTTCAGAGAAAAGGTCACAAAGGAGTAAACCTTCCAGACTGTCATCATTATATGGAGAACACGTAGGAGTCCCATCATGCACATTACGGTTTTCATCATAAGTTTCACTATAAGATTCTGCAATGGTTTCATCCTTAGGTTTGTACTATTTAGCTAGTGACAAAGGGTAGGCCTGGCCTACCATGTATACATGATCAGGCTTGCTTGAAGTTGTTTCTTGACTACTGACCTCGACAAGTCCATGTTCCATGACTTGATTTGCAACATAACAAGTGCTTTCTTGGTGGAATTGTTCACAAGGTCTACACCATGGAATTACTTCTTCTACCATGTTAGCTGAGTCTAACTTGTTTGGAATCCTAGGCTCTTGCTGAGGAAATTTCTTTTGATACCTCTGATTTTGCTTGGGCTGAAAGTTCCTAGGTCCATTATTCCTTTCCATTGTGATTATTCTATTTTGCATATGATTCAATTGTGCAGAATGATTGGCCATTAGTTGGTTTTGACCAGTGACCAAGTTCTTTATCATGTCCGTCACCTTTTCCATGGGATCTTTAGAAGTTCCATTTTCTTCTGATTCAACGGCTTTACCCTTCTCTTTGTTGTAGTAAGTGTTTCCCCTAGTGTAACCTGGAATGTTGGACTTGCCTAAAGATTGCATATTCTTTTCTATTTTCTCAACCAATTCCTGGGCAGTTTTCGGATCGGTCGGTTCTTTATCTCTCAATTGGTACCTTAAGTCACCGGTGAAGGCTTCAATGTAGGATATGAAAGAGGCATTTTTTAGCTTGATGTCTCTAGGAAGGTCCACAACCACACGCCTGAATTTAGTGTTAAATTCATCCATGGTTTCATTCTCCATCTTCTTTATGCTATAAAGGGCAGCAAGCAGATGTCTTGGTTCCTTCTTTTCTCCCCATTTCTTCCTAAAACCATATTGGAATTCACTAAGATTTTTATATGAATCATCATCTAGGTCAAGGTACCACTCTTCAGCATCATCTTCTAAGGATAAAGCAAAGAGCTTCATTTTGACATCGTCATGGTCATGGGCAGCATCATTGCAATAACTGACCAGGTGCTTTTCAAACTTTCGAAGGTGAGACTTGGCAGTGATAGCATTATTGCCCTGAAATATGGGGAGCTTCTTGATAGCATCTTTTGGAATGGCATGGGAGCACCTGCTATCTGAGAAAAGTCAAGGGGTTTGAATAATTCCGTCATTTCTTGAGATTGGTGAACATGACTCTCTACAAATAAGTGATGGATATCTGAGAGGGATTGGTCTCCTAAATTTTCAAGGTTTCTACGAGAAGTCTGCCTATTCAATCTTTCCCTAATAAACCTTTTGGGATCATAGAGAGGATTGAATAATTGATGGCGGTTTCTTCGAGTAGAAATTCTTGGAGGGATGTTAGACAGTGGAGTCGCCAGATGGATCGAATTTTAATTTTTATGTTTTTTAAAAACAAGATCAATCAAATTTTTTTATCTTTTTAGTTGTTTAGAAAAAAGTTAAGCTAAGTTGTACTCGGGAATAAAAAGATTTATCCACGGCAACGGCGCCAAAAAGTGTTGCCGCCTTCCACACACCTGGGGGGAACGTGGCAGAAATATTCAAGCCACTCGGTGTGTCATTGGGGGCAAGTCTCGAGTCAAGGTTGTCACCTTGTTCTTTACTCCTCCGTTTAGGCTCAACTCCTAACGAAGCCAAGGGAGGTAGACCCTATTAAGTTACTAAGGCAAAATTATTTAGTATGGTGATGTTAAACTGAATGAGTTACTTAGGAGTTTGAAATTTAACCATAAAAAACCATAGATGACAAGATAAAAAATGAGCGCACGAAAGCACAATGCTGAGACACAATATATAGAGAGAGAGAGAAAATAGCCAGTGCCTTAAAATGGAGTCATAAAATAATCAATGTACTTGCATGTGCTTGGAGTGAATGTTTTGTGATTGCCTCTTGGTACGTTTTAGGTTAATGTGAAATATGAGTTGATTAAAATTAGGCGAGGGGGGGACTCCAGATATACCCGAGAGTACTTGGAGTATGTCCAAAACTAAACCTTCACGGCTACCCGCAAGGAATATGTGGGTTGAATGGAGTCTCTAAGACTATTGTTCATAATGCACCCGAACGTGTAACATAGATCGACGCCTCGAGGTCACTTTTCATGAGTTCCCGCTTCCTTTGGGTATTTTGCCACCGCTTACGGTTTGATCGAGGCGTTGGATTTTCGCCTGATGGTGGTTGATTGGGGAAGGTGATGACTAATTAAACTAGTCACTCACGTTGCTTTTGATGCAGCGTGACTAATCGGATGAACCGCACCCAAGTACAAAGCATACACATCGGAGTCTTGTCAATTTTAGTGAGTTTTAAAGGATGTGTTTTCTTAGAAAGAAAAACACTCCAGAAACCTCTTTCGATGCAAGTGCACCTCAATCCGGGAATCAAGGAGGGGGTTGAATTTAGAACAATTACTTACAAAATTTAATGATAAGCAACAAAGAGAAACAAATCGTAAGTTTTCTAATTATTCCTACCACGCATCTCTCCTTGCAGGTCAATCGGGAAGTCGTGGGGTAAGTATTCAAGTTACTTTGATACTGAAATGTGGAATATATGATAAAGTAATCAAAGCATGTTGTTCTGCATGAATGAAACTAATCTAAAGCGAACAGAAATAAGGAAATGCAAAAAATAACAAAAAATGCGTGAATCCCCCCAGAGGGAATTGGGAATGGGCTCGAAAGAGCCTATTCGAAGAAAAATTTTATTATCTACTGTTACAATATCAGTAAAATGATCTGAATCCTCTTGGTTCTTATATAGGATGAAACCAAGATCTTACAACTTTTCCAAAATTTAAAATTTACAGTCAAAGGGGAGCCCCTTGGGGGGATTTGAACGATCCCAAAGCCACTTTGGAACAGCAGCTTCTCTTATTTCTGCTATGCCTGCTAAAATACAGCGAGCATGTTAGAATGAAATATGCCCAAAAGCACTTTGAAAGTACCTTTGGGTCAGCCTACTTTAAACCAAACAAAACTGAGTTAAAACTACCTAAAACGGTGAAAAAGGAACCAAGGAAAGCAAACTTTCCTTGGGATCTTGGCTTGCTGTTTGGGAAGCCAATGAGATATGCACTGATTGTTGGATTTAATCTTTTTAAAACAGAAACAGAAATCTAACGCATGCAACCTATGGATTTTCTTTAAATTGCCATGCAAAACGGACGATTTCCCTAAACTAGATCTAGAATGCTTAATGAGACCTTTTAGAAATGAGATCTAGATTATGAGCTTTGAAATAATAGATCTATGTAAGTTTTACTTTAATATGACAGATCTAAATGATAACAAAGCTTGTAACCAAAGTAACCAGGTAAGATTCGGATTTTTATAAGGAGGAAGAGAGAGAAAGAGTGCTGGAAGCCTTGAAGATCAACCGTGGAGCTTTCTGGTGGACTGTCGAGGGACTATGCCTTTGAGAAAGTTTTGGAAAAAGTGAGGAAGCAAGCTAGATCAACACCCCCTCCAAGCTAGGAAGCCGCAACTGAATCCAAAGACTTGCCAAAATGCTTGTGAGATCCAGTTAATACATAAACAGAGATTTCAGAATAGCATGCATATAAACTTATAAAACATGTTGAATCTAGATCTCTAAACATGCATCAAAAGGAAAGAGGTGGCCAATAAACTTTTTAACAAACTCCTTTCCTATCAAGATCATAATAAACTTATTATCAATCTTTTGCAATGAATCCACAAACAATCAGCAAATTATGAACATAGATACAGGTTACCTCAATAAAACATGGCAATGCTCATCCACACACACAATAACATGACACCGTCTTGCCTCCAAAGCTTCTCTTTATTTCAAATGAACAATAACAATAGTACAATAGCAACAACACCTCAATCCCAGTTCTAACTAGCTTGGAAGAGGTAATATGTGCTTTATTTATAGCAAAAACAGGAAATCCAGCCCAGGGGGGGCGCAAATCCCAAGGAGAGAGAGACTGCAGCTGCATGTGGAGTGAATCTGGGCCTATTCTATGTCTAACTGAGCCTGATCTGAGTCTCACTGAGTGCAACTATCAATCGGAGAGTTGATTTGTCTGACACCTCAACCTGCTGATTGAAGCATCCACCAAAACTCAATCAGATGGGCCCACACGTGTGGAGAAGAGAGAGAGGGCGTAATTCCCAAGATTGCATGTTGTGGTGCACTCCCAGATCAACCCAGATCACCTCCTTCAGTCAAGGAATTGTCAGATCCAGTCAATCCCAAGCCGATGAGACTGATTTCAGTCAAATCGGAGCAAAAAATCCCAATGATTTAGGATTTGGGGTTTTCTCCATTATTTAATTAATTTATCAATTAAATAATCAATATTTGAATTTTAGGGATTTTTTACTTGAGTGATGGACAAATCACTCAAAACTTAGAAAAAGTGGGTCTCTGGGTTTACATGGTGCTCTAAGCTTGAAAATGAGCACCCCCATGACTGAAATTGATTTCCGAACCCACTTTTATTACAAAAACAATTTTTTCAATTAGACTATTAAAAAATAGCCTAAGCACCAACATGTCTCCCACCGAGGTTGTAAAGCACCTCACTTCTCATGTTGCATTTGTTGATGTTAGGGGAAGCTATGGCAGACATCCTCTTGGACGTAGCCATGGTGCTTGGCTCGATAGGTCATGGTGATTTGACCTATGGAGGATGATGATGGTTCACTCACTAGTGTATGTGAGGCCCTTGGATGAAGCCTTTCTTGGTCATGGTGCTTGGCCAAGTGGTATAAGGAAGGCTTGGATGTTTGCAGATCGACTCCCTAGTTCTAGGAGGCCCTGGTATAGTCCTTGGTCATTGTACTTGATCAAGTGGTATAGGACTTTGGTTGCCCATCACATGTCTACCTGGATCTGGTATTCCTTGTCATAATGGAGTCAATTTGACTTGCTCATTCTTAGGGATTAGATACTTTAGTAGGAATGGTCAAATCTACTCTAGTGTGGGTGCACACACACTAGATCCCTTCTGACATGGATGGATGTGCATGTGAAGCAAGCTCATGGAAATCCTTCTTGAGATATGAAGACTAAGTTTCTAGATCTCGTTACATACATTAAAGAATAAGTTGAGGGTATGTGCAAATAAATAAAATACCAAAGGCCAATAACATGGGCAGATACACGTGGAACGACAAAATCGTTCTTACACAAATACCCAGTGCAGATAAAGCAGATAATCCATGAAAAGAAAGTAATGTAATATAAGTTTGATAAGTGATGATATTACAATGAGAATGAAGTTTGTATAAATACCCATACTGGGTGCCTTTTCGTAAAGAGGCATAACCTTTCATCAAGGTGCTTTTTCATTAATTATTAGTTCATCATTATTATTAATGTTTAATTATTATATATATTTTGTTCATTACATTGCCTTCCCCTCAATGGAAGCTTTGTCCTCAAAGCTTTATTGAAGACAACGCTGGTGTCTGATGTCTTGGTTGTAGTGTCATCTCTCGATCCTTTATTTTAGTACTTGCGACACTTGACGAAATGAGACGATACGAGTTACGAATTCCACGGAAGAAATGTCGCATCGTCTGTGATGTGGTCCATCCGAGATCTATTTTCATCGAAGGTGACTGTTGATCGTCTCGTTGGATAAATCTTCCCATTTTCTGCTGAGGTTGTAGATTTTGTGTTCTTTCGCTTTTGAGTTTATAACCCTTTTGTTTATGTTCATTTTGACCCTGGCGTTGGTCATAATGCTTTTTGTAATTTGGGTGTCGGTCAAAATTTCTTGCTGCTTGTTTTTCTATTGGAGTGACTTTCTTTTGAACTATGATGGGAAACGAATTTGTATTTGTTTCCTCAACTATAATTTGTTTTCTAAATAGTCTGAATGTTTCCTTCTAGATTAATTTGTGCTCTAATAGGTTATTATTATTTTGAATCTTCTCAAACCTTCCATCTTGTGACTGTTTATCCTCTTTTAACTTCTCGATTTGATCCTCTAGTTCTTGATTAACCTTCTTCAGGGCAGAATTTTCTTCATCTTTTCCCAGTAATTTTTGTTGGAGAGCTTAAATCTTCTCTTCTAACTTTTGACTGCATTGGACTTTATCCTTTGCCTTCTTGATTTGCAGAAGTAATTTTTTATTATGATCTCTTAAACGAGAGATCTCTTCATCTCGTTCTTGAATTTCCTTGTCGAACTTATTTCTCGCAATTTCAAATTCCTTAGTTTGTTTGGTGGACTCCCGAATACGATCTTTCAAATTGGTATTTATTAAATCATTAAAATACTTCCCCTTGTCATTTTCAAATTGTAAGTTTTGATTGCTTTCCTTGTAGTATGTTAATTCGCTTTCAAGTTTTTGTGATTGCAATTGTGAGTTACCTTGCTCGTCTTTCATGACAAAATATTTACCACATATTGGGCAGGAGTGATTGCCGTTCTTAAAAACTGTCGGATATTGGAATTCCATTTCACAATAGGGACACTTAGTCCAAATTTTAAATCTATATATGGAATCCATAATTTCTTCAATGTATAAACAATGCTTCAATATCTTCAAAGACTTGATTTTCGCTTTTTTTATATTACCGATATCTTTTTGACTTGGTCTTTTTTTTCTTTATATATATATATATATATATTAATTATAATTTTTTTAAATAATAATAATATTAATTATTATTATTATTTATAATTATAATGATAGTAATTATTATTATAATTATTATTATTTATAATTATAATAATAGTAATTATTATTATAATTATTATTATTTATAATTATAATAATAGTAATTATCATTACTAACTTATGGTTACTCATTGACTGTTGGGGTCGAGGTAAGGTTGGCGATGGTAGGAGCGTGGAGGAAGGACGGGCAGAGACAGCAGCGTGGGGGCTGAGAGAGGAAGGTACGAGGGAGAAGGGTAGCGAAAGAACGTGGGCATGGTGGTGGCAGCGTGGAGAATAGGCGGAGGCGAGGAGGCAACAGGATACTGGTCGTGGAGTACAAGAAGAGGATGCGAAGGATGGGCTTATGGAAGATTTGCAGGCGTTGGAGGGTGGGGGAGGAGGGTGGCACGCGGAGGAGGCAGGCGTGGTAGAGGAGGGGGCGCACCGTAGAGGACAACACGCAGAGGGATGGAGTGTAGGCGCGAATGGAAGGTGGAGTGGGGAGAACGAGGATGGGGGACAGCACGGGAAGGGACACAGAGGAAGGAAAGGACGCGAAGGAAGGTGAACACAGGAGGAAAGTGGTCGTGGGAATCGGGACTGGTGGTGGGTGGCGTCGGCGCGTGGAGAAGCATGAAGAGATACAAAGGATGCAGAAAGAAGTGGGGGTTGCGGGGAGAAGTAGAAACTGCGGGGGGAAAGGGGTAACGAGCGCATGGAGAAATGAGCAGCGACGAGAGTAGCGATGTGAGCAGCAACGAGGGGATTTAGCAACGACGGGAAATGGTGGTATGTGCGTGGAAATGAGCAGGGACGGGAGTAAAGAGAAGATGACGACACGAGATGAGCGGGATGATATGCGAGGGGGAAGAACGTGGATGGGAGGAGGCATGGAAAAACAGAAGGATGGAAGAATGCGCAGTGGAGAGAGGGAATGATAGTATGAGCGAATACAAAGCAGGGCAGTTGTGGTGAGGGAGGTTGTGATTTGCAAGAGGTTGTGGGTGTGAATGGCAGCGTGGAGAATGAAGGGAGACAAAAAAACGCAGCGAAAAAAGGATGAGCGAACTGTGAGAGAAGTGTGTTGTGGCCAAGGGCCTTTTGTCGGTAAAAAACCAGTATCTACAGAAACTCTGAAGTGATGCCTATCAGCCGGATCAGAGTTGGCTCTGATACCAATGGAACAACAAAATCATTTCAGAAACGAAAAAATCATTCTTACACAAATACCCAGTGCAGATAACGCAAATAATCCATGAAAGGAAAAGTAATGTAATACAAGATTGATAAGTGATGATATTACAATGAGAACGACGTTTGTAGAAATACCTATACTAGGTGCATTTTCGTAAAGAGGCATAACCTTTCATCAAGGTGCCTCTTCATTAATTAATAGTTCATCATAATTATCAATGTTTAATTATTATATATATATTTTGTTCATTACACCACGGTTTTACGAAACCATGGAAGAGGCGATAATAAAAATAAGAATGAATTAAACATTAATATAAAAAGATAAAGAAATAAAATACCATGGTTTTATAAAACCATGGAACAGGCGATAATAAAATATGATATAATAATTAATAAATTAAGCATCTAAATAAAAAGTAAAAGGATGTGCCTTTTACATTTGAAAAGGCATGATGAGACCTACTTAAATGGCCCATGTATTGTATTGTAATCATTTCTTTTTATCAATCATTTATTTTATTGAAAGTGTAACATATGGTTGAATACTTCAGTATATAATTATTTTATGAAGAATCTGCTGCATAAAATTCGAAAGGGGAATAATTATCAGATCTGAAAGAGGTAAAATCAACAGCATTGAGTGGGAACTCTATTTAAAGAAGATGCCATATACTTTTGAAAGGACAGAAAAGGAGAAGATTGTAAAGAAGAATTGGACAAAACAAGTGTGTTTGAATGTTCATCCCCTTCAAGTTCTAATTTTGTCTTATGAATTGAATTTCTTTCTTATTGTGTTAAGGCGATAATTTTTTTCATATTGGTTTTTGACACCTTAGATCTGCAGCAATTTGTAGCACTGCATCATCTTGATATTAGAGCAACAATATGGCTTGTGGAGAAGAAGAGTAAGGCATGTTGGAGATGCAAGAAGATATAATGAACTTGCACAAAGATTGGAAGCCTTGGAGAAGATGATGAGAATCAACATTCTGAAGATGAAGCAAGCATTGTCACAAATCCAAATGAAGCACAGCATCTAGTAAAGGCTTATTGAATCCATGTCAAAGCATGGAACTCTAACAAGATGTGAAGTCTGGGAGTTCAAATGTGATTTGTATCCAGATGCATTGATCGGTTGGATTTAAGAATATGAGCAATACTTCAACATGGAGAACGTTGTGGACTCTAAAGGAAAACCCAAGAAGGGTGAAGTGTGTTGTGTCAAAAATAAATACCCAAACAACTTTATGGCAGGTTAACTTGCAGAGAATTCAAGAAAGCCAAGGTAAGGGAAAGTTAAATTGTGGACAAAGATGTTAAAGCACTTGCAAGCAAATTCTTTTCCTGCAGATTATTATCAGAAATTATTTAGGCATTTTAAGAATTTATAATCGGAAATTGTCTGTCAAATCTTATACTGAATAGCAAACAAATTATTAAGTTGCATATAAGAATAAATCTGCTCAATGATGACGCAAATTAGCAACCAAATACCTTAATGGATTGCAATTTCAGATGCAATGTCCACAAAATTCAAAAATGCTCACAAGAACTTGATTGTGCAGGATGACAAACTTCAACATGCAAGAATTGAAGCTGAAAGGAGAGAAAATCTGTTGTTGCTAAAGACATTGATGGTTGTAAATGGAAAAACACAAGAAGCAAATTGGAGAAGAAAGAATGTAATTAGAACCTGCTGTAAATGTCAAGATAAATTATGCAGGGTTATTATCAACAGTGGATCTTCAAACAACTTCATAAGCACAAAGATGGTTCAGACATTGGGCTTGGCTTGTTTTCCTAATCCAACTCTGTACAATATTTCCTGCCTGCAAAAAAGGGTTGTAACTTGTCGGTAATCATGTTATGTTTCTTTTAACCTTGAACCTTATGAAGACAAGGTTTTGTGAGATGATTCAAATGGACACTTGCCATTTGTTGTTTGGCAGACACTGGAAATTTGATAGAAAAGTTTTGCATGATAGAGAAGTTGTGATGATGCTTTGCTCACAAATGATGATTAAAAGACCAATATGCCATCAGCATGCAATATCAAGAAACAACAAGACTAGTACACTGCCAGGAACAACAAACAAGAAAGCAAAAGTAGAGCTTATATTACTGGCCACTTCGAGGGGGCAACCTCCAGTAGCACATCAAAGGGTTAACCTCCAAATGAGAACATAAAAATCAACAAGTCCCCTCGATGCATTTGATGTCTTATTTAAATAGTAAAAGGATGGAAATAAGAAAATCCCAATCCAATTCCATACAAAATTTCCTGGTTACAACAAGGGTTGTAACTTGTGATAATCATGTTATGTTTCTTTTAATATTGGAATTTATGAAGACAAGGTTTTGTGAGATGTGGTAAACACTTGCCATTTGTTCTTTGGCAGACCATGCCAATTTGATAAAAAAGTTTTGCATAATAAAGAAGTTGAGATGATACTTTGCTCACGAATGATGATTGAAATACAAATATGCCATTAACATCCAATATCAAGAAATAACAAAACTAGTGCACTACCAGAAACAACAAACAAGAAGGCAAAAGACGTAGATATTATATTGTTGGCCATTTTGAAGGGTCTACCTCCAGTACTACATCAAAGGGTTAACCTCCAAATGAGCACATACAAATCAACATGTCCCCTCCATATATACGATGTCTTATTTAAAGAGTAAAAGGAAGGAAAGAGAATGTGCAATAGTTAGTGTGAGTCATACATATCATGGTAAAAAAAGAAGATATGGATAAAAGTAGATAAGAAGAAGAAGAGGTTTATAGTAAGGGTAGGTATATAACATGCCCCCCCTCCGATAAAGGTTTTTCCCTCAAAGCTTTCGCAATCCTGGTTAGTTCTAAATGAAATCCTTTGCTTCCCATATAGAATCATCAGAAGGAAGACTCTTCAATTTGATTAGATACTCAATAATGGTCTTGTGACACAATGTCGGATTTGGTTGTGTCTCACTAATTCTGATACCAAAATGAGTTTGCCTTCTACATCTGACTTGTGATGTTGTTCAAACTACAATGTGTTGCACAATGAACTTTTTCAAACAAGAAACATGGGCGACATTATGAATGGATGGAGATGAGGATAATTCTAAGGCATTGTGGTCTCCACATTTTTGTTGACATCTTGTAGGGTCTGTAAAACGTTGGTGATAACTTTTGGTTTTGTTTGTTCTTGATGGACAATTTTTTGGAAGGCTGAAGGTGAAGCTAAACCTAGTCACCAATGTCAATGCTAGTATAAGGTTGTCCCTAAGGAGTATTACGGTATCGTGAACCTTCTGTCTATGAATTGTGACTGCTTGAACCTTAGAGCGAGCAAGAATTAAGTGTCAAAGCTTGCTGTAGGATAGCCATTATGTGCTTCAAAAAGAGGTCATATTGGAGGCTGAATGAAATGAAGTGTTATAACACCATTCTATTGAGGTTAGACATCGAGTCCATTGTAATTATTTGCCAACAATGAAGGTAGCCCTCTAGGCACTTGTTCACAACCTCTTTTGGCCTCCTTTTATGGATGATAAGCAAAGCTCGTAGGGAATTTGGTGCCCTGGAGTTTAAAGAACCCTTTCTAAAAGTTACAAGTAAATCTAGGATCCCTGTTAGATATATTCACTTTAGGACATCCATGAACTTTGTGAATATACCCTACAAAAAACATTTGTAGTATGGCTAACTTTAGCAATGGGATAAACTGTTGAAAAATGCACACAGTTGATAAGTCAGTCGACAACAACCAAAATAGCATATTTTCTTTCTGGTTTGAGAAGTCCTATAATGACATCCATCAAAATTTCCTTGCAACAATGATTTGGAAGGGGTATGGGTTGTACCAATGCAGGAGATTTGACATTTCCCCCTTATTGCATCGATAAGTCCCACACTCCTATACAAGCTTATGAACATCACCCTTAACACCATTCCAAAGAAGGAGCAGTTGACTATATGATATGTTTTCCTAAATCCAAAACGACTCGTTGTAGGGGAGGCATGCAATTGAAATAAACTTTGTTGCTCGAAACTAGAACCTATGCACAAAAGGATATGATTTTTATTGCAAAATGCCTTCTTCCAAAGTGTAAGGTTGTGGAGGGTTGGAACCATCCTAAAGTTGGTGTATGAACCTCTTCTTGGACAGATTAGCATGCCACTCACTGTTGACCTCTTCTATCTATGTAAGCAAGAGAACATAGATGGCATGTGCATGGAATGTCATTGTATCCACATGTCATTTAGAGAGTGCATCAACCACAATGCTATCCTCTCATCTTTTGTAGGTGCCTCAAAATAACCTTACATTTTAGTTGTCCATTGTGTTGCTCTTCAAAAGAGAATCATTGTTCCAAAAACTATTTGAGGCTAGACTGATCAATCTAAACTTTGAAATGCCTACCCAATAGATGTTGATGTAATTTATTATTTGCATGCAACATGACCTGCATTTACCTCCCATAGGTGGACTTGGTGAGATCCTTACCTTTGAGGTGTTTTACCACCTGAGTTGCACTCAATTGGACTTTTAACAAAGCCGCCAAAGATGAACAATTACTTGTTCAATTTTCAAGTTCAGAAGTCCTTGCAAACCTTCCTAGGCCCTTTTTTTTAATTTTTTTAACATGTTCATACCCCATGGGGAATTGTAATAAAATGAGTTAGCATGATGACTTTATGTAAAAGTTTTGGCTTCTTAGGACTTATTTATTAATGCATTATTCCAAGGTGTTTTTTTCATTGTTAATTATTTATTGTTTTTAAGCAATAAATAATTTTCGAGTTTTTCACCCAAATCTCCAAAGCTGGAATAATCGCCTCATTAATTAAACCTTAGGAGGTTATTAAAACCTATGTGTCGATGTATATTACCATGCTAATCATTATTTTGAGTCATTATGAACATGTCCTAAGTCCTCCATAGGTTTTTTTAATTTTCGGAAGAAAAAATATATATTTTTTCCGTTTTTACAAGCTTATTTTTAATAAGTTAATTGTAAAAGTGTAAAAAGTCATAATAGTGTGGCTAGGAGGTTGTTTTTGCCATGGGGGTGCTCATTTTCTAACTTAGAGCACCCACCTAACCCCTAGACCCACTTTCCTAAGTTTTCGAAAAATTATTCAACCCCAAAATTAATAATTACTTGAAAAACCCAAAAACCCAAAAAAAATGAAATATTAAAAAATTTGGCAATTAAAAAAATGAAAGATAATTGCCAAAAAAGGGTTGGGTAACTTGGCAAATCATTTTGGCAGGTAGCTGGGCAAGGGGGACAAGTCAGATGTTGCCAATTCGGAGAGTTTTTTAGTTTGGAACTTTCCTCTCCATGTGGGGGCGCAAATCCCAAGAGAGATGGAAGTTTGGGTGATGTGGATGATTTTTGGTGATGTGGATTCCAAAGTTTTGGAAATTGCTTCTCCTTTTGCCTTTATCCAACTCATCCCAACCTTTCTCCAACACACAACCAACTCACTTGGAGCTAGCACATCCTTGAGGAGATGCATTCCCCTCTCTTTGCCAGATTTCGATTTAAGTAGACAACCTCTCTTCATTCTTCACAGATGATTTGGGCATTGAACCTCTGCTTCTGTCATGTGTAATATTGATTGTTGAGTTAATAAAAGGCTTTGGAGACTAATGCAAGCATGGTCTATGGTGTTCGGATGTGTTTTCATTGGTAATATTGAGGTAACCTGTGGATTTTTGCAAGCTTATATGTGTTCGAGATTTGTTGGCTTTGAAGATAATTGTTTTTCTGATAAGATAGGAAGTAATACTCCTGTGATTACTTATTATTGTTATCTATAGTGAAATGCTTATGAGTTTATGATTCTAGTTTGATTTCATATTTCTATTGAGCATTCATTATTGGATAAACACCATCATTTAATCCCCATTTGCAAGTTTTGTAGATTTCTTTTACAAGTTGCTTAAGCTGGAGTTTGGGATGAGCGTGTGAGCTCTACTTTTACTCCAAGCAACTCTTGAAGAGAGGATTTCATCCCACCAGCAACACTTCGTGGATTCTTTCTTGTCTTTCTTTCTCTATCGTGCAAGCTTGGTGATACCCTTCTGTCAAAAAAATTCAAACTTTCCTTTTACGGTTACTTTCATAGTGCATAGATAAATCTTTTTATACATTAAAGAATATTTCATAACTCTGATTTGTGGATGCACTTAAAAGGTTCAGATCTGATTGTTAAAGTTAATTTTTTGAAGGATCTAACCATCAACAAGTACTTGATTAATATCTAATTTTTTCTATCTTTTAAGTAGTTGAATATTTTTTATCAAATTTTTATGTTTTAATTTGATTAATTAGCATATTTTATCCCAATTTGTTCGCTGTTTTGCAGCAGAGATTGATCAGTTAAAGAGGCACTCTGGCGGAATTTTGAAGATCCAAGTCAAACCGGAGGCCCCTCTTCTCATACTTCTTTCATTGGCCATTGCCTAAAGGCCCTTAATTGTAAAAACTCGTTGTTCCTATTCTACAAAGGAACACAAGTACTTCTTTCTTCTAATCATTGTAAAAAGAGAGGCAAGTGGGTAGCCAAGTGCCCACACCCCATCCCCCTTGTATAAAAGAATATTTCATAACTCTGATTTGTGGATGCACTTAAAAGGTTTAGATCTGATTGTTAAAGTTAATTTTTTGAAGGATCTAACCATCAACAAGTACTTGAGTAATATCT
>LPNX010432089.1:3618-93408 GCA_001517045.1 Pseudotsuga menziesii | reverse complement strand
ATTAATTAGCATATTTTATCCCAATTTGTTCGCTGTTTTGCAGCAGAGATTGATCAGTTAAAGAGGCACTCTGGCGGAATTTTGAAGATCCAAGTCAAACCGGAGACCCCTCTTCTCATACTTCTTTCATTGGCCATTGCCTAAAGGCCCTTAATTGTAAAAACTCGTTGTTCCTATTCTACAAAGGAACACAAGTACTTCTTTCTTCTAATCATTGTAGAGAGGCAAGTGGGTAGCCAAGTGCCCACACCCCATCCCCCCAAGGGGGATTCGCACTGTTTCACTTTTTTCATTTTTTTAGTTTTTCTTTAATTTCTCCAGTTTATTTTAAGTTCCTAAAGTAAAATTAATCAATCCGGCTGTGTTCTCAGTAACGAGAGTATCAGTGTCGAGATTTTAAAAACGCACACTTAGCTTTAAAAAACTTAAAATATCCAATACTTCAAAACCTCATATGCTCTTGTGACCACTACATGCCTTTCGCTGAATCAGTGGGACAATCAGAAAGGGATTGAAGTGACTAGTAATTAGTAAAACACATCAATTAATCCCTAGAAGTGAAAATCCGACACTTATGCCATTTTACCAAGTTGTGGGGAAATTATGCAAGTGAAGCGGGAACCACTAGAAAGTGACCGCAAGCTACCATTAGGCTACACCCTCGTTTGGTATAGTGTTGAACACAACCTTGCAACTCCATTTAGCCCACATGTCATTGTGAGATCCACTTCTTGGTAACTCCAGACACATTCCTCGTACCTTCGGGTATATCTGGAATACCATCTTCCCATCATAAGAAAGATCATTACCACGTTAAATAAAATTTACCAAGATTTGACCCACTCCCTAATTACTCACTTAACAATCTTAAAACTGACCAACTGAGACAACTGCAATACTTCACGAGACTCCACTAGCAACCCTTTACACAAGCACTCCATTGGCACTGGTATATATTGGCAATCTTGTTTATTTTATGGTTAAGTTAACCACTGTGTTGTGGAATGTTATTCATGCTAGTCATTTAAATCATTTGCAGTTATCTTTGTTTCAAGGTTTTATTTATTTCATCTCCTAGACTAATTGTTATATTGTTATAGATTAAACACCATAGTTTATTTTACTAGGGACCACCCCCTTGGCTTCGCTAGGAGAGAGCCTAGACGGAGGAGTCAAGATCAAGTGACAGCACTTGACTCTTGCTTGCCCCCAAGGTCGCACCCAGTGGCTTGAAGATTTATGCCACGCGACTCGAGGTGCGAATTAGGAGGCAACATTTTTGCGGCGTTGCCGAGGATAAATCTTTTATTCCTAGAGTACGACTTTTGTTTTTCCTTTGTTTGATGATTTTTTAGATTAGTTTTTAAATTTTTCATTTGGCAACTCCACTAACCTTTTTCTTTTTCAAATTTACAAAAGAAATGCCAAAGGAAAAAAATTGTGAGAAATTTTTAAATGCATATTTTTTCTTCTCACGTGGCGACTCCATTGAAGGGTTAAAACCCTGTTATCTCATAAACTTGTGAAGTTTTGTTGTGTGTAGATGAGCCCATGCGACATATTAAAACCTTTAAAGCTCATCACTTGACGGCACCACCTGTTCAGTACAAGGTTCAATGGTTATATCAAATGCATACTATTAATTTTTTATATGGATGAATTAAGGGAGCAGTGCAGTGCCCAGATAGCCAGACTTTTTCAGCCTATCAATTTCTCAAACATCCATGGTTTTCCTAACTTTGGTCATGGTGTGGGGGATGTATATAAATGGCTTCCAGTCTTCCATGGAAATTATGGTGATTCGACCATCTAGCATATCAAGTCTTTCTTTCAATTGTTGGCTGACTCCAATGTTCTTTATGAGGACAATATGATGGAAATGTTTGCTGGTACTTTTCAGAGAGATGCTAGTTGTTAGTTCTATTAGGGCCTTCCTAATAAATGTATAACCTCCTTTCCAAGCTTCCTTTGGATGTTTTTAGAGCTGTGGCATGATGGTAGGGGTAGTATGAATGATTTAAAACATATTCCTTGAAAAGATCTTTACCTTCTACCTATCTAGGACAGAGTATCACATGGAAACATATGATGGACCTTTTTCCATGACACAAAGTATTGAAGACTTGGAATCACTTCTTGAACATTTTAGTGAAGAGGAGATCCATGATACTCCCATCGAAGAACTTCCTCGTGTTATCATAGACAACGTCGAATGTGTGGAAGTCCCTCTAAGTTATTTAAAAAAGAAAGAGATTAAGCGGCTTATTAAAGAATATGAAGTCTCTCTCAATACACAGCAAGATTCTGAAGATGGGAACATCCATGACAATCACGTTGAAGAGTTGCTTGAAGAACGCTTATTTGGAGACATTGTTGAAAACCATCCTCATATCACTTTAACAGAAAATAACGAAGATTTGGCAAAAGTAGAGGGACCCATTGAGCAACACATCCCAAGTGATCCCATTGAATATGTTCATAAAGGTTCCTTGATTGAAGATATTATTGAAGATCCTCTTCATGATACCATAATAGAAACTATTGAGAATTTGGAGTGTTCTCATGATTATTGCATTGATCATGATCACAGTTTTTCTCCATATTTACCTCAAGAAGAAACCATTACAAAATCCTATAAAGAAACTTATGATAAGATTTGTATGGTATGTGATGACATTAGCCTTTGTTCTCCGCATGTTGATGAAGATTTGCAAAGTTTACTGCCTTGTAACATTTTTGAAACCAAATCTTCTAAAGAAGATTGTTATGAACACGAGGAAGACATGGATAGCCGGGAACATGATGCCATGGATGGGTATGATGACTATTGGAAATTGATTGGAAATCCCATCTACGATATGTCCAGAGAAGGGAGTGTTTATTCAAAATCTTTTGGAGGTTTTATTGAAAATCCCATCTGTGACATGTCCACGGAAGGGAGTGTTCATTAGGAACTTGGGGAGGTCTCGGTATGGAAGAGGAGCATGCAAAGTTTTCGTATCATCATTCAGAGCCATATCATCCAAAATCACACACAAGTATTAGCAATGAATACTTTGAGACGCAATGCATCGAAGAGTCAAATTTGATACAGCCGATGGAGGGTCAGCCTGAGCCTGCATTTTCTGATTCAGAGGTTCCTTATGATTTGGAGCAACCTGGGGCTTACATAGAGAGTTACCATCCGACAATCCCTTTTGATATATGCGATCAAGTTGTTGACCTGCTTCATCATGCAGATGTGTGCATTAGCCCTATCCAAGATTGGATAGAAGAAGCCTGTGGAAGCTCATGCCAGTTTGGGAAGCAATTTGATGAAGTGTTATATGCTTATGATCTCCCATCCAGCCCGCCCAACCTGAATATCCATGCAGGTTTGCACTTTCTAATAAATATGTCCTTGCTGTGGCTAGTAACCAAAGACAAAGGAAAAAATTTAAATTTTTATAAAATGTTAAGGTGGTTGCATTGGATTTATCATTTCACTTAACGTTTTGACTGTGTTATGTTTAGAGTAGGAAAATAAGCTCCTTAAAGTGAGCATTTACTTTTTGCATTTCTTTTCTGTACTTAGGAATAATAATATTTTTCTTTAGTTAAAGTTTCGTTTTTCCATTTACTTTCTAATATAAGCAACTTAATGGTTTGTTAGATTTTACAAGGTTTTGTGCTACTATGGTTGGCTTGTCAAGTTGAGATGTTTTTACAGATTATGGAAACCAAAGATCCTATGGTTTTCACATGCTCTCCTAGCCTAAAGACCAGATCAACCACGTGTCCCACAGTAGGAGCCAGATGTTACCACCTGAATTGCACTCAATTGGACTTTTAACCGAGTCGCCAAATATGAACAATTACTTGTTCAATTTTCAAGTTTAGAAGTCTTTGCAGGCCTTCCTAGGCCCTTTTTTTTAATTTTTTTAAAATGTTCATACCCCATGGGGAATTGTAATAAAATGAGTTAGCATGATGACTTGATGTAAAAGGTTTGGTCTCCTAGGACTTAGTCATCAATGCATTATTCTAGGGTGTTTTTTCCCTGTTAATTATCTATCGTTTTTAAGCGATAAATAATTTTAGAGTTTTTCACCCAAGCCTCCAACGCTGGAATAATTGCCTTGGTGCCCTGATCATGGGAAGTTATAAACCTATGTGTCAATGTATATTACCATGCTAATCATTATTTTGAGTCATTATGAACATGTCCTAAATCCCCCACAGGTTTTTTTTAATTTTTGAAAAAAATTATTTTTTCCGTTTTTACAAGTTATTTTTTATAAGTTAATTGTAAAAGTTATAAAAGTGTGGCTAGGAGGTTGTTTTTGCCATGGGGGTGCTCATTTTCTAACTCAGAGTACCCACTTAACCCCTAGACCCACTTTCCAAAGTTTTCGAGTAATTATTCAACCCCAAAATTAATAATTACTCGAAAAACCCAAAAACCCAAGAAAAAATGAAATATCAAAAAATTCGGCAATTACAAAAATAAAAGATAATTGCCAAAAAAGAGTTGGGTGACTTGGCAAATCATTTTGGCAAGTAGCTGGGCAAGGGGGACAAGTCAGATGTTGCCAATTCGGAGAGTTTTTTGAGTTTGGAACTTTCCTCTCCATGTGGGGGTGCAAATCCCAAGAGAGATGGAAGTTTGGGTGATGTGGATGATTTTTGGTGATGTGTATTACAAAGTTTTGAAAGTTGTTTCTCCTTTTGCCTTTATCCAACTCATTCCAACCTTTCTCCAACCCACAACCAACTCACTTGGAGCTAGCACATCCTTGAGGAGATGCATTCCCCTCTCTTTGCCAGATTTCTATTTAAGCAGGCAACCTCTCTTCATTCTTCACAGATGATTTGGGCATGGAACCTCTGCTTCTGTAATGTGTAATATTGATTGTTGAGTTAATAAAATGCTTTGGAGGCTAATGCAAGTGTGGTCTATAATGTTCGGATGTGTTTTCATTGGTAATATTGAGGTAACCTGTGGATTTTCGCAAGCTTGTATGTGTTCAAGATTTGTTGGCTATGAAGATTATTGTTTTTCTGATAAAATAGGAAGTAATACTCCTGTGATTACTTATTATTGTTATCTATAGTGAAATGCTTATGAGTTTATGATTCTAGTTTGATTTCATATCTCTATTGAGGATTCATTATTGGATAAACATCGGCATTTAATCCCCATTTGCAAGTTTTGTAGATTTCTTTTACAGGTTGCTTAAGTTGGAGTTTTGGATGAGCGTGTGAGCTCTACTTTTACTCCAAGCAAGTCTTGAAGAGAGGATTTCATCCCACCGGCAACACTTAGTGGATTCTTTCTTGTCTTTCTTTCTCTATCGTGCAAGCTTGGTGATACCCTTCCATCACAAAATTTCAAACTTTCTTTTTACGGTTACTTTCATAATGCATAGCTAAATCTTTTTATAAATTAAAAGAATATTTCATAACTCTGATTTGTGGATGCACTTATAAGCATAGTGGAAAAAATCGCCAAAAAATCTATGATTACCCGAAAAAACGCGATTTTTTTTGGCTGCCGATTTTTCAACCCGAAAAAATCGCGATGATTTTTCAAAAAATCGGACATCTGAAAAAATCAGGAAAAAATCGCCAAAAATCGGAAAAAACCAGGGAAGATCGAGAAAAATTGAAAAAATTGGCAAATAGACAAAAAAATCAGTAAGCAAATTTTGACCCTATTAAAGTACAATTTTTTTATTTTTAATGCTTGTCGCGGTTTGCCAATTTTTGTCGTTTTTTTTGCCAATGTTACCGAGAAGATGTTTTTTGGACCCTCGCCGATTTTTTGCCGATGCCAATTTTTCCACTATGCTTAAAAGGTTCAGATCTGATTGTTAAAGTTAATTTTTTGAAGGATCTAACCATCAACAAGTACTTGATTGATATCTAATTTTTTCTAACTTTTAAGTACTTGAATATTTTTTATCAAATTTTTATGTTTTAATTTGATTATTTAGCATATTTGATCACAATTTGTTCGTTTTTTTGCAACAGAGATTGATCTGATAAAGAGGCACTCTGGCGGAATTTTGAAGATCCACGTCAAACCGGAGACCCCTCTTCTCATACTTCTTTCATTAGCCATTTCTTAAAGGCCCTTAATTGTAAAAACTCGTTGTTCCTATTCTACAAAGGAACACAAGTACTTCACACCTCAGGTCACGTGGCAGAAATCTTCAAGCCACTAGGTGCGACCTTGGGGGCAAGCAACAGTCAAGTGCTGTCACTTGATTTTGACTCCTCCGTCTAGGCTCTCTCCTAGCGAAGCCAAGGGGGATGGTCCCTAGTAAAATAAACTATGGTATTTAATCTATGAAATAAAACAATTAGTCTAAAAGATGAGATGAAATAAAATATCACAACTAAGATGAACTGCAAATGATATAAATAACTAGCACATCAAATAACATTCTATACAACACATAAATTAACTTAAGCATCAAAATAAATAAGATTGCCAAAATAGACCAGTGCTAATGGAGTGCTTGTGTAAGGGTTGCTAGTGAAGTCTTGTGAAGTATTGCAGTTGTCTCAGCTGGTCAATTTTAAGATTATTAAGTGAGTAATTAAGGGCGTGGGTTAATTGTGGGTTTGGCCCAACAAGTCAAATCCCTTTGAACTGAGTGCTAAGGCGGTAATACCAACTACCAAGTGTCCAACGGGGCAAGGATGAACCTGCTTGGAGTAGCCCCCTGACTCTGTAGTAGTTACCCTTTGCAACCTCCCGAGTTCTCGAGAAAATCACTTGTGTAGATTTTCCTATTAAATCTAGTAACTCGTATCCCTTTCCGATACAGCCAACTGATCAGACAAGCTGCAGCGGTGTAGAGCATACGGGGCCTTGAAGTCTTGGATATTTTAAGTTTTTTAAAGCTATGTATGAGTTTTTTAAATCTTGATGTCGATACTCACGTTACCGAGAATGCAGCTAGATTGGGTTAATTTTACTTTAGGAACTTAAAATAAACTAAAAAGGGGTAAACCAAAACTAAAAAAAAAGAAACTGTGCGAATCCGCCCTGGGGGGATGGGATGTGGGCACTTGACTGCCCACTTGCTTCTCTTTTTTACAATGACTAGAAGAAAGAAGTACTTGTGTTCCTTTGTAGAATAGAAGCAACAAGTTTTTTACAATTAAAGGGCTTTGATAAATGGCCAATGGAAGAAGTATGAGAAGAGGGGCTTTCGGTTTGACTCGGATCTTCAGAATTTCGCCAGAATGCCTCTTTATCAAACCAATCTTTGCTACAAAACGGTGAACAATTTTTTATTAAATATAATGGGAAATCAGGTTAAAACATAAAAATTTGATCAAGAACATTTAAGTACTTTAAAGATAGGAAATTTTAAGAATCAAACTAGTACTTGCTTGCAATCAGATCTTGTCCAATAAAACTTTAATAATCAGATCTAAATATTTAAATTTGCAAATATAAATCAGAAAGCTAAGATATTTCAATATTTCAATGGGATTCGAATATGCAAAATGAAAACTAGTAACCAAAAATAAATTTCTTAATGTGACGGATGAAGGAAAAGAAAGATGCCCCAAAGCTTTGAAGCTTGGGCAATGGAGTCCTCAAGTAGAGAGCGAAGGGATTTGAATCTTCTCAAAACAAATCACAGAAATATGGTGGAATCAAACAAGAACCAGCACTCCTCCACGCTAGATATCCCTGCACAGCTTGAACAATACTACACCAAAGCATTATATCCGGGAGTATTTAAGCAAAAGACTAGATAGTATGCATACAAACAAGTAAAACATACAAATCTAAGATCTACTCACATAAATAACTCAAAGAAACAAATAAGAAACTACTTATTTATCCTCTTCTACCAACTATCATTAATCCTTCTAAGACCAATTAGAACAACAAAGAATGCAGCAAGAAACTGATACAATTATACCTCATATAACATAAGAATTCACCACACACTGATGCCCGACACAAGTATGCCTCCAAAGCCTTCACTTTATTTCTCAATGATAATAAACTACAACATACAAGACCAGAGGTTCAATGCCCAAATCATCCGTCCAGAATGAAAAGAGGTTGCCTGCTTAAATAGAAATCTGGCAAAGAGAGGGGAATGCATCTCCTCAAGGATGTGCTAGCTCCAAGTGAGTTGGTTGTGGGTTGGAGAAAGGTTGGAATGAGTTGGATAAAGACAAAAGGAGAAGCGACTTTCAAAACTTTGAAATCCACATCACCCAAACTTCCATCTCTCTTGGGATGTGCTCCCCCTCTTGGAGAGGAAAGTTCCAAACTCAAAAAACTCTCTAAATTGACAACATCTAACTTGTCCCTCTTGCCCGGCTACTTGCCAAAATGATTTTCCAAGTCACCCAACTCTTTTTTGGAAATTATCTTTTATTTTTTTAATTGCCGAATTTTTTGATATTTCATTTTTTCTTGGGTTTTTGGGTTTTTCGAGTAATTATTAATTTTGGGGTTGAAAAATTACTCAAAAACTTAGGAAAGTGGGTCTGGGGGTTAAGTGGGTGCTCTGAGTTAGAAAATGAGCACCCCCATGGCAAAAACAACCTCCTAGCCACACTTTTATGACTTTTTACATTTTTACAATTAACTTATAAAAAATAAGCCTGTAAAAACGAGAAAAAAATATATTTTTTCTCGGAAATTAAAAAAAACCTATGGGGGACTTAGGACATGTTCATAATGACTCAATAATGATTAGCATGGTAATATACATCGACACATAGGTTTTAATAACCTCCTAAGGCTTAATTAATAAGGCGATTATTTCAGCTTTGGAGGTTTGGGTGAAAAACTCGCAAATTATTTATCGCTTAAAAACAATAAATAATTAACAAGGAAAAAACACCCTGGAATAATGCATTAATAAATAAGTCCTAAGAAGCCAAACCTTTTACATAAAGTCATCATGCTAACTCATTTTATTACAATTCCCCATAGGGTATGAACATGTTAAAAAAATTAAAAAAAGACCTAGGAAGGCCTGCAAGGACTTCTGAACTTGAAAATTGAACAAGTGATTGTTCATCTTTGGCAGCTCGATTAAAAGTCCAATTGAGTACAACTCAAGTGGTAACACATTGTTCACACACACTTTATTCGATCTATAGGATCATTCTTTTATAGCTGCAAGATGTAACCAAACTCCCTTGAACTGAGGAAGAATATGTCCACATACTTGGGTCATAGCACATAATGACCTCCTTGAATTTTGCCTATTTGTGCCATAGTCAATGGTTATGTTCCAACTGTCTAACCAATTGATCTGTTAGTCGACTCCTTGATCTGTCGGTTAGTCCAACTAATTGAGAGCCTAGTCAACACATCAGTCAACTATTAAGTCATGGTCCATTCCTTAAATCATGGTCAACACAGGTTTGACTCTCTTAATCCCCTCAGGGTTAGGCTCCATAATCAAGGTAGATCATTTACCCTATTTACTATCTATGTATCTATGGATCATAGGGAAGTACTTGGAAGGTTTTTCACAAGGTTTTAATTGGTAAAAAAAGGTGGCTCAATGATGATATAGATACAAATATACCATTAACATCTAGTATCATGAAATAACAAGCCTAGTGCGATACCTCATAGTGGTCTTGAGGGGGTAACCTCTAAATGAGCTCATATAAATCAATATATCCCCTCCATAAAAATGATGTCTTATTTAAAGAGTGAAAAGAAGGCGAGAAAAAAAACATATCAATGTGGGATAAACAGTATGGCTCTTACATACATAAAGCCGTATGCAATTTAGCTACATCCTCAAAGAAAATGATATGCCAGAGCATGACATTTCTAAAATTTGCAAAATAGTTTCTGAATTTATCCTATCGGTTTTTATGAATTAACAAAGGAAAATATGACAGGGGATGTGTTTAAAGAGACAAGAACCCCATCAAGTCGTCAGAGAAACACCATTTCCCAGATAAGTCTCGCATGTCTAAAAGAGCAAAGGATTGCACTGGAAATTTATAAGTAGCTGTTTGATCATGTACAGGTGTCAAGCGGTGCCTATTCCAGGTTAATTGGAAATGGATCTGGTGAAAGCATTCTGGGGTGGGTCATTTTCCTTTATTCTTTACCTCAATAACATCGACTTTGATGGCAGACTCGTCAGGAACGAAGTCCATACGCCTCTCACGCTCCTCTTCTTGAAGCTTGAGAGAGATGCCTCGCACTGGACCTCTTTGAATGCGCTTGATTAAAAGGGTGCTGAACCCTGCAACCTTATTCCTCAAGCGCTTCGAGGGGATTATGGCCACCTCCTCCACGACCTTCTTGTTAGTGTGTAAGTCGAGAGTCATGCGAGAATAGTACCTCTCGATCACCTGCCAAGAGGACTTCTTCACGGTTTTCGTTCTCACACGCCCCTGCACAAACCCAACCCATCTTTAACATTTGTTTGCATGTCAAAACCTTCAGTAGGTTTATCACGACAGATACATATTCTAATAGCGACGAGCTCTGAGCTCACCATTGATATTGAGATGAAACGCTGAGCTCTACAGCAAAAACTAGGGGAGCAGTTTGGAGTCTCTCTTTGGTTGGAGAACTTAGAAAATGAAACTTCTAATAGGGTTTTTTTAAGATGGTAAGTGAAAGCCTAAACCCTATTTTAGGAGGGTTGGATACTCCCATCAAATGTATTGAAGATGTCGTTATTATAATTAATTGGCTAAAGGGTTTTGATATGCCCTTTTTTTTTTGAATCAAGGGATCTAGCAACCTTCGAGGGATATATCCAACATTCTGCAAGTTAGATATCCTAGGAACTTGTGATTCAGCAAGGGTCGAGACGTTTCGGAGCCCACTCTAGATAATATGAGGTGGGCTGCCTATCCAGGGGTCACTTACCCTTTTAGCCTTATCACAACGAGCTAACAAGCATCCCTACCCCTCGTCGGTTTTGAACCTGTGACCTCCTTAAAGACAGCACATGCTCTTAACCATTAGGCCCACTCAAGTGGTAGTTCATGACGATTATTCAAAACCGTTGTGCCTTCCCTTTACGAGGTACTCCCTTCGCATAAGGAATGAAGAATCAAGGTTTCCCTACCCATAGGTTGTAAGGCAACAGGTAAGGATAAGTAAAATATTACTGGTAATCAAATCTCTACCCATGTAATTCATGAGAGATATATATTTCTTTGAATAATTCTTGGAAAAATTTAAGGATACAATGTATGGTGCACGAGTGACTCGCCCACTTGATCTACATGTCATATCATCATCTAATTTGACAGTAGGAAAGGGTAGCAAGCCCTATTCCCACGTCTTAAGAATAAGGAGAACTCGAAGCTACAATTATATTAAGGCATAAGAAGCCTCAATCGTTATAGAGAGTAAACTAGTGTAGATCCATCTTAACTTCGGCTCTATCATGTGCCTATAGGGATCAAAGGGTTTGCACCTCATGAAATTGATCATTTTTTGTGCATGATAGATCCAAAGTTAAGATGGATCTACGTTGGCATTTTGTAAATCACAAATACTCTTCCATGGTGGATAACTTATAACCTTCCACAAATCTTTGACATATACCACATAGTTAAGCAATATATATTCATCATTCATAATTGTTTTTATTAAAGTTATATGTGTGTGTGTGTGTTTGTTTGGTTTTAAATCTTAATTAAAGCCGATGTTGTATTTTTTAAGTTAATATTTTTTTTTAAGTGACACATGTCAATTGTAGATGAAGCACGAAAGGAATGGTGTTGTTTTACGTAGCTTCGGAAGATATTCTTATTGTAATTGATCAAGTAAAAACAATGTTAAATTATACTTATAATGTCGGCCCCGCAATGGAAAAAGTTGCTTCTAAACAAATATAAATAAAGGTGTCAACCTCCTCATTTGACACACAAGCAAGTTCGATCAAGTCAATGAGACAAGTGCACAAGAGAGAGAGAGAGAGAGTAACAACAACTTGAGGAAGACTAATTTTTGGGGGTTATCTTAACTTTGTATTTGGGGTGTCTTTCTATTAGAGAGCTTTAGCTCTTCACTATATTGACACTGCAATTTGTTGACAAATCTATACTAAAGAAGTTATGTTGGTTTTCTTCCCCAAGGGGGTTTCTCAGGATAAATCTTTGTGTATGTTGTCAATGTCTTTCTTTTAGTGATCCTAACGCATGCAGTTACTTTGATATGAAATAGATTGAATTAAAGATTGACTAACATAACTGCTTTTGTAAAATCTCAACATGGTATCAAAGTCCTGCTGAAAGAAATCATTGTAATAGTTGGATCTACCAAAAATTAGGGCTTCTTGGTTCTAGCCTTCCATCTACATATCAAGCTTGATCTTAGCATCATTAAACTCGCCCTATGAGGGCGCATCTTCTTGTGGAGGCATAATTCATATCCAAGAATTTTCAGTTTTGACCTCGCTGTTGAATCGAGAAAACTAGGGCTTCCAGTTTTTGTTTGTTCTTTCCACAAATCTAGAAGAAAATCATGTTTGCTCAACTTGCCCTAGGGAGGGTGCATCTTTTCCTTGGACAGATTTTCCAAATTCAAAATTTGAAAAATTAGGGCTTCCTCATAAAACCCTAGGTTGGACATTAAGCAGATTTTCAGGTTTACGGTGGAGCTGATTTTGGCTTGTGGAGATCACCATGACATAGTACATTCACTAGTAAGTCCAAATTCCATTTCTAAAAACTTTCACATCTGTCATATTTTTTAAGCTTGGACAAAATGATGAGCAACACCAAGCTTGATGAGAAGATTGAAGGGGTTGATAACTTTCGAGCATGGAAGTATAGGGTGCTTCTCATTCTAGAAGAGAATGGTTTGGAAAAATATGTTGAAGAAGAGGTTGTGGATCCAGAGGGAGATGAGGCTAAGGAAAGGCACAGGAAGAACATGGCTAGGGTAAAGATAATCATTGCAGATTCTATCAAGGACCGCTTGATCCCTCGTGTCTCATCACTAAATACTCCAAAGCAGATGTTTGATGCCTTGTCCAGATTATTTGAAGGCAAGAATATCAATTGAAAGATGGCATTGAGGACACAACTCAAGAATGTGAAAATATAGAATTTAGAAACCATTCAGACATACTTCACAAGGATATCTCAAATTAAAGAAGAACTTGAAGCCATTGGAGACACAATTGAAGAAGTTGGAATAATGATGACTACCTTGAATGGTCTCCCAAGGTCATGCGATTCATTTATTCAGGGAATTTGTTCCAGAAGGAAGCTAACAAAGTTCAGCAAACTATGGGAAGAATGCACACAAGAAGAAGCTAGATTGGTAGTAAGAGAAGAAAAGTTGGGTGATGATGAAAATCAAGCACTAGCAGCACATGCAAGAAAAGGGAAAAGCAAGAAAGAACCCCATTCCCACAAGAAGTTTCAGAAGACACAAAAGACTCATAAAATGTTACTCAAATTACAATTGTTGTAGCTGCCAAAAGATGGGACACATTGCAAGAAACTGTCCTCAAGTAAAATATCACATCAAAAAAGGGAAGAATAAAATACATCATGCTCGTGTCATAGAAGACGATTCAAGTGAAAAATATGTGGTAATATCAGCTCTTATAGGGACAATCACTCATGGAAGTGACACATCGCTTGTTGATAGTGGTGCTTCTAAGAATTCTCTCACAAATTTGGTTCAAAAGAATTCACTCCATAAGGTGAAGCTCGGTGATGATTATCAATATCCCATAAAAGGTGTGGGAGAAGCCTCGTACAGGTTGGGTTTTGGAAAGCCTATGAATATGAAAGAGATATTATATGTACTTGATTTAAAGAAGAATATCCTCTCCATCTTAACATTAGAGGAACGTGGATATAGAGTTGCTTTCGTTGATAACCAAGTTCGTATGTGTCCAAAGGGAAAGACTATTGATGATGCTGGTGTGATTGGTGTTCAAGAGGGAGACCTGTACAAACTGAAGGGACACTCAGATTCAACATTAATACATAGCACTATGAACCCGAGTGAGCTATGGAATAAAAGACTTACTCACTTACATTGTAAAGCATTACCAATCGTGAGCAAGATGGTGACAAGTTTACCAGAAATTTAGGCAAATCATGATGGTATATGCAAAGGATGTGCACACTGAAAGAATGTGAAAAATCTATTTCCAAGCAGTGACACCAAAGCAAAAGGAATCTTGGACATAGTACATTCAAACATGTGTGGACCGATGTCATCAACATCACTTAGCGAATTAATTCAAGACATTCTACAAAGAAGCTAAGATTAAGAGGGAAATGAGTACTCCCTACAATCCTCGACATAATGACATGGCAAAAAGAACGAATAAGACAATAATGGAAGCAATGAAAGGCTATGATCCATGATTAAGACTTACCATTACACCTATGGGTGGAGCTAGCTAGAACCGTTGTATATCTGCATAATGAAACTCCTCGCCATGTACTTGGGAACAAGATGGCAGAAGAAATGTTTACAGGAGAGAAGCCAGAGGTCAGCCACCTAAGGATAGTTGGTTCTCTTGTATATGTACATGTTCCCAAGGATAAGAGAACAAAGTTGGATCCTTTAGGCAACAAGGGTATATTTGTTGGATACAGTGAGTCATCAAAGGTATATAGAGTCTACATTCCTGGTCATAGGCAAATTGAGACTAGCAGAGATGTCACCTTCAATGAGGATACAACTTTTACCAGATCAAGGCAGACTCATACAGATGAAGTCCATGATGACGAGCTTGAATCTCCTAGAGTTGTTGAGACAAACATAGATGATGATGTTGTTCCAAAAGAGCATATTCTACAGGATCATGATATCGCAGAACCGCAAAGACCTGTAGATCCACCCCAATAAATGATTACACATAAAAGAAGACCAACTTGGGCTCGAGAGATTATTCAGGATGCAAAAAAGTATGGTGCTCCAGATGGATCCTTCCAAGAGAGCAAGAGACCTTGACCATATTCTAGCTACGTGGCATTGTTATGTGACATCATTGATGCAAATCCTTCCAATTATTAAGAAGGAACGGAAGGATGCCATGATTGAGGAATACCAGTCCATTATGAAAAATGATGTTTGGGCTGTGGTTATGAGACCGAAAGGGAAGTCAGTGGTGACTTCCAAACGGATCTACAAGATGAAGCATGTATCATATGGCAGTGTTAAGAAATACAAGGCAAGGTTCATGGCTCGTGGTTTCTCCCAGAAAGAAGGAATAGATTATGAGGAGGCATTTGCTCCTATGGAGAGAGACACTTAGATTAGAGCTATACATGTGATAGCTGCAATGATGAAATGGAAATTACATTAGATGGATGCGAAAACGACTTTTCAGAATGGTGTAGTAGAAGAGGAAGTGTACATGGAACAACCACAAGGATTCGAGACACATGACAGACAGACACATGTGTGTAGATTAAAGAAGGCCTTGTATGGATTGAAGCAGGCACCCAGGACGTGGTATGGCAGAATTGACAGTTTTATGATGACCTTGGGATTTACTAAGAGTAAAGGGGATTCCAACCTTTACTACAAGGTTGTGGATGGTGTACCAATGATATTGTCGTTATATGTGGATGATCTGTTTTTAACAGGGGATGAGAAGATCATCGTTGAGTGTAAGAGGGAGCTTCCTACAGAGTTTGAGATGAAAGACCTAGGTATGATGCATTACTTCTTGGGTTTAGAGGTGTGTTAGAAATAGGACGAGATTTTCCTTAATCAAGGAAAATATGCAGTAGAGATCCTAAAGAGATTCGGGATGTTGGATTTGTAAACCCATGCCTACACCGATGGTGACTAACTTGAAGTTATTGAGTGATACTACTTCAGATATAATGGATGCCACCATGTATAGATAGATGAATGGTTCGTTAATGTATTTTATGAATACAATGCCAGATATAGGTTATGTGATGAACACATTGAGTCAGTATATAATTGAGTTGAGGAGTGTCCACTTGATTGTGGCAAAGCATGTGATGAGGTACCTGAACGGTAGAGTTGACTATGAACTCAAATATGTTTCGGATTGTGATATAAAACTGCATGGCTATGCTAATTTAGATTGGGATGATAGTGTCGCAGAGCGGAAGAGTACATTGAGATGTTGCTTTAGTTTGGGATCAACTATGATCCTGTAGCTCAACAGGAAGCATACTAGTGTGGCTCTCGGTACGATCGAGGTAGAGTATATAACATCATGTTCAGCTAGTAGCAAAGTTGTGTGGCTTCGGAAGTTGGCAGGGTTGTTTGATCTCGAGTTGGAAGTGACTTGTATCTTTTGTGACAACCAAAATTGTATAAAGTTGTTTGAGAACCATGTGTTTCATGACAAGTCTAAGCATATTGGGAACAAGTACCATTATATCTAAGACATGGTGTAGAAGGGAGTTGTAAAGCTCCAGTATATTACTACATACGACCAGATAGCCAATGCATTGACGAAGCCTCTATGAAAGGTAAAGTTTGAGTACTTCAGGGACAAGCTTGGTGTAGTGTAGAATGACTTCCCTACTTGAGAGGAAGTATTGAGTTACACATGCAATTGCACGGATACTAGCATATAGAGTGTGGTAATAATGGGTAGTCATTCATGGGCACGTTATCAAATGGGGAATAAGTTGTCCTGAACTCGTATAGGTTCAGGATGCCCAGCCTTCGAGGCTAAAAGACTAGGTCATGTGGATTGGTGATACCAAACTCTATGGATGGAGGGCCAACCTAAGTGGGTTAGAGGGTTCCTATCATTGTGTTAAATGGCCAGTGTGTGCGCACTAGATCACCTAACCCTTGTGGTTAAATTCCCAATCACTATGGGCTAGATGCCTGGTGATGCCAACCATAAGGGATAATCTTCATGTTAGTCATCCAAATTCTCTATGAGTTGGATGTCCAGTTTGTCTGAGATAGATTCCTAGTTCGATGTGATCTAGATGAACTTCCATAATGACATAAGGTCCGAAAGGACGATGAGGCTATACCCACTAGTGATATGCTACGTATGATTTTGAGGCCCTGGATGCATGATCATGGCTTGCTCGTACACAACTTCTAATGATGGATAGATTCGTAAATGGTCAAAGAGTGTAATCATGCATAAGCAATAATGAAGATCGTGTCAAAAGAATACCTTCCTTGATAAGAGGGAGTGTTGATGTTTTATGTATCTTCAAAAGATATTATTATTGTATTTGATCAAGTAAAAACCCTAAAAGAAACAATGTTAAATTATACGTGTAATGTCGACCCATAAGATTATAGAAATAATAGCTAAACAATATTATATTGCCTCTAAGACAAGTTGGCCCAGTCACCTAGTGAAGTCAACCCAATAGTGGAAAAAGTCACTTCTAAAGAAGCATAAATAAAGGTGTCAACCTCCTCATTTGACACACAAGCAAGTTCGCTCAAGTCAGTGAGACAAGTGCGCAAGAGAGCAAGAGAGTAGCAGTAACTGGAGGAAGACTAATATTTTGGGGTTATCTTATCTTTGTATTTGGGGTATCTTTTTATGTTAGCGCTTTAGTTATTCATTGTATTGAAATTGTACTTTGTTGACGAATCTATAATGAAGAAGTTCTACCAGGTTTCTTCCCCAAGAGGGTTTCCCAGGATAAATCTTTGTGTATGTTGTGAATATCTTTCTTTCAATGATCCTCATGCATGAAGTTATTTTGATATGAAATAAATTGAATGAAAGATTGACTAATATAACTGCTTTAGTAAAATTTCAACAAGGAATTACACATGTTCTCCATATTGGGTTGTGAAGAGCACCTTTCGGTTTAATAAAATTATTGTGATTAGTTTAAAAAATATCAATTTTTTGTAACTTACATAGGAAGAGAACAATGTTTATCTAAAATATCAGGCTGCCAACTTCTCACATTGAGTTAAGCAAATTGTCATGACATATCCAAGCACAAACTTCCTCATTAATCATGGAATTCTCCCTTAAAGAGACGTGGAACATGTGCATGAATATTCAGGGAATAAATTTTTTTGGAAGTTTGATCTTTTGATGTAATACCCCCAATTTTGAATTGGAATGTATTTAATCAAAACATATGTAATTGATGTAAATATGCTAGTATGGATTCCTAATGCGGAGCTCAAGGCCAAGGTTTGACTAGTGAATGGCTAGGCATGTATGATGTATATATATTTATTTGGATCCTATGGTTGGATTATCTTTCAAATTCGAAATGTATGTAAATATTAAGTTGAAAAATAGTAAACAATGGTCCAAGATGGGTGTGTAAAGAGCAGTAGAGGGGCTATGTTTCCATCAAACGTGAAGAGGAAAGGGGACCTATGGGGAAACTGAATCCTATGTTTCCAAGTGTCAACTTTAGAATTCATGCAAAATATGTCATGCACTTTAAATGAGCAAGTTACTTCATATTGACTATTAAACCCAATCATTGAATGCATGTGTGAGGTTGGCGGGAAAATTCAGTTCATGTAATTAATAAAGCATGGGGATGGTGAGAGTTGTGTCAGTTGTTAGCAATCCTTTTTTTATATGGTCAGAAGCTATGTCATTTGTATTTTCACCATCATCTCATATCCCTTGGAGTCAACACCCACTTGAATATTCTCTCATACACTATGCAGAGTTCTCCCACTGTTGTTCATGTCCATAACCAAATTGTGCATAACTTAGAAATTCAAATTTGGAGACAAAGATGAATTTTGGTAAGGGAAATCAAATGGTTGTAGGTGAGCATAGAGGTCAGGCAAACTAGATACCCTTACACATGGAGTTATACTACTTTTAGATGCTTGAGAATCCATAATTTGTGTTACAGGAGGTTCTCCAACATCATACAGTAGATTGGACTCTAACTACAAACACTGGTAAGCACTATAAGGGTTGGATTCCCCGAGTGAACTATGGATTACTGAAGAGGAATGCCTTCCTTGTGTTGTGTGGGAAGTTGGAAGGAGTGTCATGGTTGTGATGCTTGAGTGAGATCTTTATATGAGTTTTTGTTGGCTAAGCATAGAGAGTAGAACGGGTAGTGGGCTGAGTGAGAGAAGCGTGTAGGTGTTTCCTTCATGCTGGTGGCCTCGTATCCTAGCCTGGTGGTGGCCTCTCAGCAGAAATAGTATATGTTGGATAGAGTGCCTACGGTTGGGTGGAAAATATCTCTTACATAGCTAGTTGCTTGGATCTTCTTTGTTAAAGATAAGTACTCTTTTGTATATGATGTGCAATGATTTTTACTTATATGCCTATAATTGCATGTTGTGTGTGTGGATCAAGTTTGTTTCCACTGTGTATTTTTCATTTGCACATCTACACACATGTTTATATTGTCCTGAATACATAATTATGGGTTTGGACGAAATTTAGTAGCCCAAAATTAGTAATGTCCCCTCTTGTTGGTCGGGTTAAAGGATGGGGGCATTACATAACGGTATTAGAGCTTTTGGTTACAATACCGAAGTTGTATGGGATGGAAATGCACACTTGTAGGCAACATTTGAGTGGTAGATGAAAGAATCCTATGAGAAACCCATGGTTTAATCATTGGATGGTATCCCAGCCAAACTACGGGTTAGACCTATGGTTTACCAGTGGGAGAAGTAGAGTAGTTAAGGGAATTTTTTGAAATTTGCTAATATGCAGTGAAAAATGGTCCTATGGAATTCAGGTTATGCTAAATGACAGAGAAGGGCCAAAGTTAATTGGTAATATTCCCCTTATTACAAAATTAAATTTTCATAATAATTCTTTTTTTTTGTAAATTCTAGGTGGGCCCACCTGTGCCAAGTGGACAGATGATGTGGATGAGCCATGTGAAACCGAGGTATGATGTGGATTATCCACATTGGACTCGAGCACCTCTGATTACCTAAGATGAAGTGTGAAGGCAACAAAGATCTAACCACGGATGAATGGTAAAATCAACGGTCATGGCGCATAGCGCATTGAAAACATACACGATGGTTAATAGCGGGAAGAAAAATATCCAATTGTCGAATATTTTGGAAGATCAACTATCATGACTCATAATGTGTTGGTAAAGTGCACATTGGATAAAATGGGACGAGCACATGTTGGTCCAAAACCCGCCGAATACATGTGTCATTTTTGCGCCGAGAGGCGCTCTACAGCCCAGTATGGGGTAGATCTTGTAACGTTACGTAACGTAACGTTACATAATGTTATGTCAGCTATAAAAAAAAATAGAACATAATGTTATGTCAGCTATAAAAAAAACACAATATGGGGGAGATGTTGTAATGTTTTTACTTAACAAAATAATAAAAAATGTTGGCCTTGCACATGGTTTTAAAACCATAAACCATGTGGTTTTAAAACCATAAACCATGTGCATGGTTTTTATGCACATGGTTTTAAAACCATGCACATAATGTCGGCCAGAAAAAAACCTAATATGGGGGAGATGTTGTAATCTTCCTAACTAACAAAACAATAAAAAAGTAAAAATTTAATTATCCGTAAAAAAATATGGGTGAGAAAAAAACACAATATGGGGGAGATGTTGTAACGTTTTTACTTAAAAAAATAATAAAAAAAGTTGGCCTTGCACATGGTTTTAAACAAACCATGTGCATGGTTTTAAAACCATGTATGAGGAAATATTGTAATGTTAGTTCATAACAAAATAAAAAATAATAAAAAATATTATATGTGGGCCATAAATAATATTAAATATTAATAATAAAATATTATATGTGGACCTTAAATAAAAATATGTGTCTTTTGGTTTGAATCAAATCAATGGATACCTACAAAGAGATTTGATCCCTCTCGACGCTTGATAGAGCCTAGGATTTGGATCTACGCTGGTATATTTTAAATTTCTAATTAAAAGAAGTTGTCAACATTGAAGTTTGTTTCCCTTTACATTGTTGCGCTGAGAGGCGCTCTACAGCCCAGTATGGGGGAGATCTTGTAACGTTACGTAACGTTATGTAACGTTATGTTATTTTTATTAATAAAAAATAATTTTTTTAATTATAGGCCAAAATAAATGTCGGCTAGAAAAAAACCTAATATGGGGGAGATGTTGTAATTTTCCTACCTAACAAAACAATAAAAAAGTAAAAATTTAATTATTAGTAAAAAAATATGGCTGAGAAAAAAAACACAATATGGGGGAAATGTTGTAATGTTTTTACTTAACAAAATAATAAAAAATGTTGGCCTTGCACATGGTTTTAAAACCATAAACCATGTGCATGGTTTTAAAACCATGTGCACATGGTTTTAAAACCATAAACCATGTGCATGGTTTTAAAACCATGTGCACATGGTTTGCACATGGTTTTTATGCACATGGTTTTAGACAATGGTTTTAAAACCATTCACATGGTTTATGGTTTTAAAACCATGTACAAGGCCTTCTAAACAACCCATCGTTTTATTGTACATGGTTTATGAGGGCCTTGCACATGGTTTTAAGACCATGTGCAAGGCCTCCTAAACAACCCATGGTTGTAGGAGGGCCTTGCATATGGTTTTAAAACCATATATGGGGAAATGTTGTAATGTTAGTTCATAACAAAATAAAAAATAATAATAAATATTATATGCGGGCCATAAATAATATTAAATATTAATGATAAAATATTATATGTGGACCTTAAATAAAAAGATGTGTCTTTTGGTTTGAATCAAATCAATGGATACCTACAAATAGATTTGATTCCTCTCGGCGCTTGATAGAGCCTAGGATTTGGATCTACGCTGGTTTTATTAACAACTCCTCCTCGAGCAACTTTTCCAAACTACATTTGCTATGGGGAGTTACCACTTTTGGTAAAAGGAAAAATCGTTGACGCACTCACGCTCGGGGAAGGTGGTGTGGTGACATGGGTATTGTGGATGGGTGACATGTAGGACCTGTCGGACACATTGGAATGCACGTGTCAATCCATGTCGGCACCCTTACCACATCGGTAGAAGATGGAAATGAACTTATATGCTAGATTGTGCGAAATTGATTTATTTATAGAAGAAAAAAAATGAGGGTGTTTCCCTCGACCCGCCCTATAGCAAGGGGAAAAGCCCCCTTGACCCATTCTTTTTTTAAAAATCGACAATGTTGGATTTAGGGTTCAACTATGGCCATTAGAGCAACATAAAAAGGGTAGGTTTTGAAATGGTGGTGGATTTTACAACAATTTACTTTATTCTCACAAAAATAAACTAGGGCATAACAAAGAAACAAGACTCGTGTATGTACTTCAATGTTGAAAATTAGACATCTAAAGATAAACTTAGTCATAAAGACAAACTAAATGATTAATTTAAATTGATTTAAAAGGACCCATGAAATTAAATGAAAATCCCAACAGTGAAAGCCAAATTCAAAAGAAATCCAAAACGACTAAGAAAGGTGAAAGAAAACTAATATCAATATGTACAAGATGATTTCTCTACAAGCAATCAATCGAAATGCCTATTTAGGATTTGTCCATTAATTGGAAGATCTAGATCCCCTACCAATATCTCTAGTATGTATGTACCAACTCCTATTTTCTTGACAATTTGAAAGGGGCCAAGCCATAGTTGTTGAAACTTTATGTGCTTTCCTTTAGATTCGTTAACCTTGTCCCATTTAGAACTTAATCCTCCACTTCATTTTTTGTCACGAACATTATGTTTATGAAACCATTGTTTAATGATAAATTAATTAGCATAAATTTTTTATTGCCTTTTTCCATTTCTTCTTCTAACATAATCAAAGTCTTTATTCAATTTTGGAGAGACAATGAGGAGTGTCCTCAAGATTGAGAAAGTTGAAGTGAAGGCAATAAAACATTTAGTGGTAAAATAGCTTCTTGTTTGTACACTAGAAATTATGGGGAATTTCTAAAATTAACCTTTGGTGTAATTGGATCAACCCACAGAGCATTAGATAAAGCATTATGCTAGTTTCTATATTGGTTTTCCACCACAGTCTTTTTCAAAATATAAATCAAATTCTTATTCATGGATTCAACAACTCCATTTCATTATGGATAGTAGTTAGTTGATAAAAAAGAATGATTCAAAGATCAAGTGTAAACTCAAGTAATAAAGGTGAAGAAATATATGGAGCACTATAAAAGCAATCACCAAATGAGCATTGAATCTAAATCAATTTTTTTTAAGAAAGTGTATAACCATATATTCATTAATCTGAGTTAAAGGAGAAACTTTTGGCCATTTAGTGAAGTAATCAATAGCTATGGGAATATATTCTTGTTGCTTGGATGGATGAGGATTTATCTCTCCAATAATATCAATTATGCACTGTCCAAAAGCTTTTCAATAGAGATAGGTTGTTGTGGCGTAGATTCCCTTTTCTCTCTTCCAATACTTAGTTGGAAAATCTTACATTTCCAAACATAAGCATACAAATCCTTTAAAAAAGTATTGCAATGATAAACAACTCTCGAAATTTTGTGAGCTATAGTTTCTTTAGCAAAATGACCTCTAGTTGGCCCATCGTGGAGATATTTAAGTACTTTATTTTTTTTAACCAAAATGATTAATATATATATATATATATATATATATATTATTGATAAAGAACTGATGGACCTTCACCCAATTACAAAAATTCTGAAATATACAACACCATGATTACAAATCTTCTCATTTCAAAATTAAGGAATAGGATGCATCACGCCGGAACCATCATTCAAGCTTAACATTCCGGGAGGGAGAAGGCAGCCCTGATTTGCTTTGAAATCTGCCAACTTATTCAAGTCACGAAGAATATGATAGGAGGAAAAAGAATCATAATCTATCAAAATGAAGTGCAGTCTTTGCATTGTCACATTCAAACTGAGATTATTGAACTTTGAAGTCGAGTTTAGAACTTTGATTATAATTTTTGAGCCTCCAAATATCTGAATATTTTTATGTCCAACTGCCTTTGAAATTTGTCAGGCTTTTAGAAGTGCAAATAACTCTGCTTGATTATTTGTAAGTTGTCCAACACCCCAACTGATACTGGATTCAAGCCTCCCTCCTTGGTAGAAAATCAATCCTCCTGCCCTAGCTTTCACAGGATTTCCTTTTGATGCTCCATCGAAGAAGATTGAAACTTTTTTTCCTTTTGTGACCAATCTAAAAATTCCTCTTCTGTGGTTTTGACCTTCCAACTTGATTTAAAAACAGGCTTGCCCATACCCAACTGAATTTTGTCTACAAGCAGAGATCCAATCCATTTATGCTCAGCTTCAAGTTTGATGGTGTCAAATTGAACATTTCTGACTACTTCCAAAAGAAGAGCCTTAGCTTTTATTGCTATAATTTGTGGCTTTATGACTTTGTTGTTAAAAATCGAGTCATTTCTCGCTAACCAAAATTTCCACCATAAAAATTTCAGAATAGCTTGCCATATTTTCTTCCATTCATAATTGGTTGAAAAAAGGTCAGGATACCTTGACTGTCGGATCTTAAACAAATTTACAGGTTCAAAATTTGAAGGGACGGAAAGACAAGGTAGCCCGTGCAAGAAATGAATCCATACTTTCTGAATAAAATTGCACCCAACAAAGAGATGAGCTACAGTTTAGGAAACTTGAAGGAAAAAACAACATCTAAAAGGTCCAGAGAATCCACGTTTTGACAAGATCTCACCCGGTTTAGAACTTTTTAGTGCATAAGAGTCCATGTAAAAAAGTTGATTTTTGGTAAGTTGGGCGAATTCCATACTAATTCTAGAAGGCTGCCTTATGAGTGGAACCAACAGACTTTTGCATTGACAGGAAACCATGCGTAGTTGAGTAGGAACCTGTGGGACCCCAACCTCACATGTCCTTGCTCAATGAAAGATTGGGAGATTTTACAGAAAGAAAGTTCAACAACAATTTTTTTGATAGAGCAGAGAGGGATCGGCACACTCAGGAAGTTCTGGGAGAACCCACGCATCCCAATTACCTTGGCTATCCCAGGAAATGAGATCTGAGATTTTTTAAAGGCCTTTATTTGTCAACCAGAGCTTGATCTCAACAAGGGATAAGTCAACATTGAGAGGAACACTACCAAAATTTTCATCATCCCACAGGAGCATGTTTCTGCCATTTCCTGGAATACGATAGAGATGCTTGGTAAAGAAGTCAAGTCCTTTTATGCAAAGACTCCATGAAATAGAACCTGTGGGAGAATTTGACATTTGAAGATTTTTGAGAGATCCTCCTTTAAGATATTTCTTCCAGAAGATTTGACTGACCGAATTCTTTTTATCTTAAAAGAGCTGCCATAGCAATTTGCCTCCCATAGCTAAATTAACCAATTTCAGATCTCTGATTTGCAGTCCACCATCTGATATAGGTCTTTAACAGCATCCCAATTGACCAAATGCATTCGATTATGATTTCCTTTTCCCCCTCTCCAAAGGAAATCCATGACCAGTTTGGAAATCTGATCCATAATATATTTAGTGGCCAAGAGAAGAGAAGATTGGTAAATGGAAGAGCTGAGAGAGTTGACTTAATCAGAGTAAGCTTCCTTGCTTTTGTGAGCCAATGGCCACCCCACGATGCAATCTTGGCTTTTATCTTGCCAATAATTTCCAACCAAAGAGAAGGGTTGTTTTTTCCCAAGGTTAAAGGGAGACCCAAATACTTAACCTTATCCCAACTAGCAAATCCTTCAAAGCCTAAAATATGAGAGATGTTTTCAACAGTATATTGATCTACATTCCAGCCATACATGACGCTTTTACGATTGTTAATAAGAGCACCTAAAATAATACAAAAATGGTGCATGATTTCTGCAAAAACTCTTGCCATTTTGAGAGAGACCCCTCCCAGAAGCAAGGTGTCATCTGCAAAGAGAGCATGGTTAATAGCTTCAACACCACTAGCTGGATGAATGACTGGGATAATCCCTTCATTCTTCCCTTCAATTAACTTTCTACTCAAATCATTAGCCATAAGAATGTACAAAAAAGGCGAGAGAGGGAAGCCTTGCTGAAGACCCCTGAAGCTTGAAAGAAGTTTGTTGGTCTACCATTAACCAATGGCACTATCCACGACTTATCAATACATGCTTTTATCAAATTTATGAAAGAAGGGAAAAAACCAAAAGAACAGAGAATAGAGTAAAGAAAAAATAGCTTTACCCTGTCAAAGGCATTTTCCATATCGAGTTTAATTAGCATGCCATTATCCTTTCGATGGAAACTAGAATGCATTGCTTCCTGAACTTGGATTACATTGTCTAGAATATGCCTCCCTTTTACAAACCCTCCTTGAAGAGGTGAAATCAACTTCCCAAGCATGGTTTTGAGCCTGTTAGCTAAAAGTTTAGAGAATATTTTATAATAAGCATTACAAAGAGAGATTGGTCTGAATCGATCAAAAGAAGAGGGATTAACATCTTTAGGGATAAGAGCAAGGAAAGTGGATTCGGTGCATCCACCCACTTTGGATTTTATCTGGAAAGCTTTAATCATCTGAAGAAAATCTTTCCTGATTATTGACCATCAAACTATGTAAAAATGAAAAGAGAAACCATCAGGGCCTGGAGCTTTATCCGGCCCCATAAACCAAATAACATATATGATCCCTTTCTCCAAAAAAGGCTTCATTAACTCTTCATTTTCCTCATCCCTTACCAAACAGGGAATATTATTCAAAAATTCAGAGGTTAAATCAGAATCAATGAATCCATCTTCATTGTACAGGTTCTGGAAATGTACTTCATCAACTTGTTTAATCTGAGAATTGCCTTTAATAGTAACACCAGACAAAGAGGTAATTTCCGAGATATGATTTTGAGAAAGTCTAGCTCTGTACTGTTTATGAAAAAAGGATGTATTTCGATCTCCTACTTTCAGCCAAGTACTACGTGACTTCAATCTCCAATATTATTCTTCTTGTTTGAATGCACGAAAGGAATTAAACTGGTCTTGTTTCTCTTTTTCCAACATGGAAGAGGTAATTTCTGATTCTTCCATTTCCAATTGGGTTTCTTCCAGCTTTTTCAAATCCTCTTTTCTTTTGTTGATTGGATTTGTCTGAGAGAGTTTGATCCATTCCTTTAACGCAGCTTTAGTATTTTTGAGTTTCCTCTCCCACACAAAGTTCGGAGAACCAAAGACCGGAAGATCCCATGCCTTGGAAATAATGTTCATAAACCCATCTTTGCCAATCCATAGAGGACTAAACCGGAAGGGAATGGGAGCAAGATCCTCTTCCTCTTCTAGCTGCAACAAAATCGGTTTATGGTCCGAGTTAAGCTTTGGAAAAATGTTGCTAGAGGAGATAATAATCTTTTTTTCCATTAGTAGATAACTCTGAACTAGAAACGGTCTAGCCTGGAAGAGATATTAGCTTCACCAATTCAATTATTCGTCCATGTAAATATGCCTTTTTTAGGTTTAAAATCACTAAAATCCCAAATTGTAATAAAATTTTCCACCGTTTTGAGCATGGGATCTCTCCCACATATTCTGCCTTTCTTTTCCTTAGAATCCAGCATGATATTTAAATCACCAGCAACCATGATATTTATAAGGGAATTTGCAGCAATAAAATCATTTAGAGAGTTCCAACATTCTTGTTTCTCCTGGAAATTAACAGGAACGTAGAGATTGAACAGAGCAACAAAGATCCCACTAGGAAGATGCCAGAGTTCGAAAAAAATCCAATGTTGCGTTATATGAGAGTTTGACACCGAGAAAAGGTTCTTTGTCCACAAGGTAGCAATTCCACCCGCAAAACCACGAGCACTCACAGCCAACCCAACATTTTTATTCCAGCTCTTGTTACTTAAGGATAGAAGGGTATCCTTATCTATTTTGGTCTCTTGGAGCTGTAGAACAACTGGAGAAGCCATTCTTATGAGATCTTTTACAGCTTCCACTTTTGACAAGTTTTCGAGCCCTCTACAATTCCAAGAGACAATGTTCATTATTTAAGATTGGCAGAAGGAATAGGGCCTCCTTTTGAAGGTCTAGCCTTGGTAGTCCTGGCAATTGACATCTCGGTTGTAGCTTGGCTTCCCTGCATCTTCAAGCGTTCATCTTCTTCCTCCCGAATCTTCTTGAGAGATGTTCGTCCTTTTTTTAGGACCTGTCAATTGAATCTTCTTCAGATGAGCCAGAGTTTTCCATGGTTTTCTTTTTTTTTGCCATTTCTACATATGTTGGACAGTATCCCTCAACAAGGTAGCCAATATTTGTTTCAACTAATGCCCTGTTTTCTTCTTGAGACTAATCATAAGCTTTAGGAACTTCTCCCTCTTCAAGAACTGAAGGTAACTCTTCAGGGATGCTAAGAACATTAAAATTATTTTGGGATGTTACTTCTTTCATAGCTGTTCTAGTTATTGAAGGTTGTTCTTTGGGCATGTTCAGAACATCAAAATTGTTTTGAGTTATTACTCCCTTCATAACTGTACCAATTTCATGTTGTTTTGGTCCGGTGGGATTACTATCCGACCCCTTTTCTGCTATGTTTCCCTTAGCATTATTTCCTTGCTTTGTTGAACTTGTTTTTTGTGTCCATTGTTCTCCCTTTTCTTTGGTGGCTTCTTCATCAGTTTTCTTCTTGCATGATATGGTAAAATGCCCGTAGCCATGACAATGTCGGCACTTAAACGACAATTGCTCGTAATCAAGCTCCTACACATGTGACCAATATGCTACTGAAGCCTTACCTCCTGGTCCACTTCAACACATATTCGAGCATAAGTTTATTATCCTCTTCTTTCAACCTTGTCAATATAGTTTCCCAAAGTGTTTCCTATAGCTTCAAGAGACTCTGAGTTCCAACAATGAAGAGGAAGAGTCTAACCCATACAGGAACAGTAGAAGGGACATCTTGATTCAGATCAAAATCCGGAGTCCATTTATTCAGGTAAATCCCTTGAGGACCCATGAAATATGACCTGTTCCTAAAAATTAAATCTCTATCTTCTGAGTTTTCAAAAAGAAAAAACATAACATCCTTTACCTATCAGGTTGCTTCGAATGCCTTCTGAGATGAGAGGTTTCCAATTTCTTTGAACCCACCCTTCGATTGCCTTGGGAGATGGCCAAAGACCAGTAAACTGCCCAATCAGACCCTGATCTGCAATATTCAAAGTTGTTTGGCATGGTTGTTCCGCAGGTAGATCCACCAAGGGGATATTGTCAAGTTTCTTGATAAAATACTGCTGAGACTGAGAAGGCTTCCTGCCGTTGCTTTTTGCTACCAGTCTTCTGAAAGCTGGTAGATCATGGGGAGGGGAGGACCCTCCTCCATCAACCATGACACTCAGAGCACTTATACTACAGAGAAATTAGGGGCGAAAAACTCCCAAATCCAAAATCAAAGAATAAAGAATAGCACTCAAGCAACAAAAACACCACCAATACAAAGACTCCACCAAAAGCATCACCCGAGCAACAGAGAGCCAATTGCACCAATAACTAAGCACGAATGCACACCAATCCCAGCAGATCCTCACAAGGCTATGAATCTCCTTGGAGAATATCTTCACGAAGACCATAAAGGAGGCACGATCAATTCACCCATGAAAAAACCAGAATGCAGATCACATGCAATCCATGCACACTAGCAAAAGAGAGCCAGAGCTTATCCTTCAGCACCGATCCACCTACAACCCTTGAGAACCAGAGGTTCAGTACTGTCAAGAAAATTTAAAAGTTCTTAGAGTCAGAAGCTAATTTCCCATAATCCATATTTAAGTACTTTATCTTCCTTTCTAGATATATTAATAAAACTCCATCATAATTTCGTTGAAAAGGTATTCCATTAACATTTTGTACTACATAGATTTTGGTCATAGTGCCCGTAGTTGGCCATCGTGGAGATATTTAAATACCTTATCCACATCTTCCTTTCTAGATATATTAATAAAACTCCATCATAATTTCGTTGAAAAGGTCTTCCATTAACATTTTGTACTACATAGATTTTGGTCATAGTGCCCCCTTCCCTTTAGATTTTAAATGATTAGCACTAAAACCGTGGTGTAAGAAATATTTCATGTTTGTATACCACACATTTGAAGTATCATGGGTATTTTAGCACCTCATGAGTGAGAACAACAAGTACATTTTCCCAACCTTCTTCTTCTTTCAGTGTCAAATTCTATGATTCAACTGCCAATTTGCATAGCCCTCGCCTATGCACAATGTCTTTAGGTTTGAAATCTAAATCATAGTCTTGAAGGGAATTCATCCAATTCATTTTTCTTTTTTTTTTGTTGCCTAACTCTCATTCTACCAAAAAGTGATCTAATTGTAGGATGAGGGACGGGAACCTTAATATGATTTTTAAGGATATAAGGTCTAAAGTGTTTTACTACTCTTAAATTTACAAATGCTTGTTTAAAAAAAATTGGGTAATGTAATTATGCCTCCTTGCATATTTGTACTCATAAAAATGATCAAACACTCACTTCCTTTTGAATCCTTTTATGTGAGTACTACTGCCAAAGATTAATTGCCAAATATTATATAAAGAGAAAAATGTCGGTCAAAATCTCGACTATGTAAAGTTAAAACATTACCAATTGCAGTTTTGGTTTTTACATAAGTTTGTTTTTCCACACTAATCCATTTAAATTCAACATCATTTTTGATAAATTTTTATAAAGTTTTTATGTTTTTTTCACAAAATTTGGTATGAATTTTCTACCAAAATTATCTTACCAAAAAAATATTGCATTGTATTTTATTATGAGTGAGAGGGAGTTGAGATATGACTTTAATGCATTCAAGATGAACTATAATAGCTTATTTTAATGGTGATGATGAGAATTAACGTCCATTGATACCCTTTGGTTTATCAAACGCTAAGAAAAGAGAAAGGAATTATTTGGATTTCTATAAAATTTGATTCCTATGATTAAAAAGATGAGAAAGAATTGTTCCTAGGTTCCCATAGTTTTCACAGATTAGAAGACCATGGGGATTATAATTGTAGCAAATATTACGAAATTGTGATCGATTGTGGGTGTACATAGGGAACTAAAAAAGAAAGTAAGATTCGTCCTCAACGCTAATATACTTACAAAGCTAGAAAATCCTTTCCTTCTATTGTGTTTTAGTAATTGTTCAGTGCCATGTTTTGTTATGAAGCTCATGGGAGTTCATTCTTATCTTGGCTATATTAATCTTCTTCTTTGAGCTAGTTAAGATAAATAGGTTATTTTGATCTTCCGGATTAGGATTAATGACTTCCTTGTAATATATTAACTTTCTCTTACACTCTAAATCTTTATCATCCCACAATTTTGCTTTGAAATTAGATGTGATAGTACTTTTGAGGTTGTTGATATCTTACAAAGTGGTATTTTCATCAATTCCCCAATGACTTAACCAAAGCATGTCATCCTTATACCATCATCTCTTAAGCTGGAAATGGACTTGACTAGATTTTAAAGCAATTTTAGGGAGCCTCTAGTCTTCCATGTTACTTATCTTATTATTGTACATCATGTATCTAGACATAGTGATGCTTTCGATGGGGGGAAGACCCACTTATATAAGAAGAATAGGGTATGGTGTATTGATATTAATTTTGAGGTTATACATGATAAAATGTTTTTGAATTTGCTCGATCTTTCTCCAGGATTCTTGAGAGATACTACAACCCCAAACTTCACAATAATACAAGATAATGAGAGTGACGAGAGTTTCAAAAATGAACTTCTTTTTATCCCACATTACTAGATTTGATGATTTACAATTGTTTTCTAGGCCAAAATAAGGTCCCCACCCTCCATTAATCCTTTGATTAATCTTATAGTTCCAATTGAGCTTGTGATGCATACCAATTCCATGATATTTGCAGGAGGACACTTCCTCCAAGTTGTTATTGTCATAAACAAAATTATCTAAGTGTTGTTCTTTGACTTGATAATCATAACTTGAGTTTTGTCAGTGTTAACAAACATACTTATGTTAGAGCATAAATCCTTGAGAATCCTTAATTGATTATCAAGTCAAACGGGTTCCTTCCCAAAAGAACAAGGATAACAACCATTCCATCTAAGGTCGTTCTAACACAACTTGCTTCTTCTAAACAACTTTCTATATATTGATGTAAATGTCAAATAGGGTAGGAGAGAGGGGTCATCCTTGTTTGACTCCAATATTGCAATTAATATCTTTATACCATCCCTCAATGCTTTTAAATTTGGCAATGACTTTCTCATATAATGTTATCGCGACAACTCTCAACTCTAAAAGAACCTTTAGCTCTTCTAATATATTCCACAAGTTATTTCTAGGCATTGCATCAAAAGCTTTCCTAAATTCCACAAAGCAACAAAGGGGTTTGGATTTAATATTACGACAATCCTCAACAATTATCCGAGGTGGTCTATGGTAGTAATGTGCATGCATAATTTTCCTTTAGTCACTGCAAATATCATTTTCTTTGGATTTACTTAAATTTCATATAGTCAACACCTTCAAAAAATTGAGTGAGATGTTATATTTGGTATAATCTATTTTTAGAGTTTATAGCGACATCATCCATATAAACCACAATATTTTGATTTATTAGATTGCGAAAAATAATATCCATTGCCCTTTGAAAAGTGGTTTTTGTGTTAATCAGACTAAAATGCATTCTTCTATAAGAAAAAGTTCCCCACTTACTTATAAACTTTGTTTAAGATGTGTCATTTTCAAATACAAGGACTTGATAATAGCTTAGGAAACCATCAAATGAGGAAAACATTTCAAAACTTGAGACAAGTTGCAAAATCTAATCCATGAATGGTACTAGATAATTATATTTTTCATAAGCTTTGTTTAAGTTTAGAAAAGCAATGTATAAATGAATATTGCCACTTTTCTTTATGACTATAACTAAATTTTTCTGCCCATGCAAACAGGTGAACTTGAAAAATATTTTTTGCATCAAGTATTTTTTTTAATACCTTTTAAACTTGAGGTTCTAGAGAAGGATATTTTTACGTAATTTTTGTTGAGGTTCTAGAGAAGGATATTTTTACGTATTTTTTGTTGAAATGGTTTAACATCCTTTTTCAATGGGATAGTATGATGAATTATCCATGTGCTTTTAGATCATCATATGTCAATGCAAACACATCTTGATATTTCCTAAAATGTTTTATGTAAATCTAATTTTCTTCTTGGGTACAACACAACCCTAAATTTACATTCTTTAGATTTTTAACAATCCCAAGATAACTTCGGGGCAACATTTTTAGGAAGGCTTTCAACAATTGGAGGAATTTTGAATGCATGCAGATATCAACGAACCAAACGAGAACTATCAACACACAACCTGAAAATATGCGACCAACCTCTGCAATCAACGATCTATGTGGAGATCAGCCTCTAGCGATCAACGATCTGTGAGGAGATCTATTCCAATGCTGCCATGCTCTGCATAAGTTGGGGATCGGGAACTGCTGCTTCACGTAGCTGGAATTTGTGAATTTTTGATAAGATCTGGATAATGATCGAAATCAGGGTCAACTGAGCCGGTTTCAGGAGATCTTCCCTCTTCCAGGGAAGCTTTTGGAATGGATCCACGCCCTAATCTGAGTCCGAAGGAGTGTCGAAGAATTTTGGATGAAGCCTTCAAGGATTTGGTGGCTACCACATCTCCCCCACCTTTGTCCACCCTAGAATCCAATGATGTGAACTTCATGAAGCGTGCAGCCACTCCTCGAATCCAGATCACGTCAGCAGCTTCAAGATTGAAATCCCTAGCTCTAAGTGAGAAAAGTATGATAGGTTAGTTTACATGAATTTGGCCTTCTCCAAAAACTATGGACGCCTGGATAAATAAAAATTAGATGCCCTTGATCTCTAGGGAGATGCAACATTGTTTCTGTGGAAAGGGTTTTTTTACCTTCTTGTTCAAAAACAAAGCTGATAGAGATCTTATATTTAGGAGCATACCCTACTTCATGGGTCCTCGTGGCTTATATATAAACTGTTGGAGCCTATAATTCGACCCATAAAAGGATGTGCCATCGATGGTTGCGATTTGGGTTCGCCACCCACATCTTCCCTTGCACTGCTGGAATGATGAAAGTCTACAAGCAATAGGGAACTCTCTCGACAATCACATTGACAAAGCGGAACCAAAGGGCCCTTTGTTTTCTTGTGCAAGGATCTGCGTAGAAGTAGATTTGGAGAAAGGCTTGCTAGAAGCCGTAAAATTATACATGGATGGACGAGAACACATGCAAAAGGTAGACTACAAACAACTACCTTTAAAGTGCAAGAAGTGCCATGAGTATGGTCACTTCCTCAAAAACTGCCTAAAGGTAGTTCAAGAAACCTCAGAAAAAAGTCAAGTGGAAGGATGGCAGCAAACAAAAAACGGAAGAAAAACGCCTCCAGTATCAAGTAGGTGCAACCAAAGATAAGAAAGGAAAATACTAAAGAAGGAAAAGAAGTATTGACTAATAACCAATTCCAGGCACTGCTCATGGAAGAGGGAGAAATCCCACCCTTGGAAATAATATCAGTTGAAACAAAAGAAGAAGAAACCCATGCATCCACAAGTGTCCCTCCTCTGTCTCCCAGAAATTAAAGGAATGAAAAAGCTCCGTAAAGGTCTACAACACCAGGGAGAACCTGGCAGAGATGGTAAAACATAGAAAAGTCATGCCACATGGTTTCTCCCCATAACGATCACCTTCATAAGGATCTTAGGAATCGCATGAAGTAGCCTTGCAACCAAATACGAGAGGAAGAAAGACGCAAAGATACCTTAGAGAACAAGAAGAAAACAAAGAATTAGAGCTAAGGAGACATAGAAGTCTCGAGGAAACAAAATTCCTCCAGTATCCTAAAAATCCAAGAGGGGCGATAACAGATGGTAGATTCCGAGCAGGATCTCAATCATTAAATAAATGTTGAAAAATGTCTCTTGGAACTGTAGGGGTATGGGAGGCTTAAGCAAATTAGAAGCAATAAAAGAGATAATCAAATCCAAGAGGCTAGACATACTGCTACTCCAAGAGACAAAAATGTCAGATGTGGAGGCTATGGCACTTTCATGTCTTTTTTGGAAAAATAACAAGGTAAAGCCATAAGCTCCAGAGGAGCATCTGGAGGAATAACCACCATAATCTTAGGTAATTTTTTGGTCAAATCAATCAGGGAAAGCCATCATTGGTTATTGACAGAAATTCAGGAAAATGAGGAATTAACTTCTTTATACATCTGTAATGTATATGTGCCAACGCACTACAGGGACAAGACAACGTTCTGGGAAGATCTCAACAAACTAAAGGAGGATCTACGTGGAAAAGATATCATCATTGTTGGGGAATTCAATACCAACAAGTAACAGGCTGAGAAATGTGGAGGAACAAAGGTGAGGGATCCTTTTGGTGAGAAGATGGAGGACTTGATGGCGGATTTGGATCTATTGGACATTCCATTTAAGAACGGAAAGTACACATGGAACGATAGAAGAACTAGAATTGGCCATGTAGCGACAAGGATGTACATATATCTTGTAAGCTCCACCTTCTTTCAGAAATACCTCCTCCCAACCTCTCTCGCTCTCCCTTTAGCAGTCTCAGACCACAAGCCAATTTCTCTAATTTTATCCCCTCCGATCAATATTGGGGCCATTCCTTTCAGATTCAACTTGATCTAGTTGCATGATGATAAAATTATGGATTTAATCCAAAGAGAGTGGAACCTCCAACACTACGGATCACCCAACTACATTTGGGAATCAAAATTAAGATTAGTGCGATCCGCCTTAAAGAAACAGGTTAAGGAAGGTTTCAAGAATACAAACATTCACAATATAAAACTTCAAAGTGAATTAGCCGCTATACAATTCAGAATGGAAGCGGATGAGGTGACTTCAGCGCATATGAAGCAGGAGAAAGAGCTGAACAAAAAAATTATAAACACTGCAAGGTAGATAGAAGAGGTATGGATAATAAAATCCAGACAGATGTGGCTGAAAGGAGGAGATACCAACACTGAGTACTTTCATAAGCAAACCAAGGTTCAACAAAGTTACAATGCCATAAATGATTTGAAAGATAATTATGGAAATAAGATATCAAGGCAAGAAGAATTAAAGGATCATGCTTTCACTCACTTTCAAGAGCTCTAGGCGGACAGTGGAGAGACAGATCTGGAAGCACAAGTGGACCTCCTCCATGGTATACCCTCGCTCATCAAAGATGCAAAGAATAGAGAGATTGCAAAACCTATTATGGAATATGAGATAAGAAATGCAATATGGTCACTCCATGTTCATAAAGCACCTAGGCCAGACGGATTTACAATAAATTTTTACAGAGCAGCGTGGGATATAATAAGAGAAGATCTGAAAAAATGCTAAATTGGACAAGGAAAAAAGACAAGATCGGTGGGGCCACTAACTCATCCTTTCTAGCCTTAATTCCAAAAGAAAAGAGTCATCTTACGCTTGATAGATTCAGGACAATTTCATTATGCAACACTTCATATAAAATCATGTTGAAAATCTTGGCCACTAGAATGAAAAGCATCATGGGCCGCCTCATCTCATATTTGCAAGGAGGTTTTGTAGCAGGGCGTCAGATTCTGGACAATATTATTATCGTTCAGGAATCTATACACTCTAGCATGGAAATAAAGAAAAAAGATATGGCTATTAAACTGGACATGGCAAATGCATTTGACAGAGTAAATCATTTTTTTCTCTTTGAAATCATGTCAAAGTTTGGATTTTTTAAAAGATTTGTAAGATGGATAAAAGCATGCATAAGGAATCCTGTGGATCGCATCTCTAGTAAATTGTAGACCTACCAAATTATTTTAGGAAACCTGGGGACTCCGACAAGGATGCCCGATGTCCCCATTCCTTTACCTCCTGGCGGCTGAATCTATGAGTAGAAAGCTACAACATTTGCAGGAGTATGGTGAATTAAAAGGCTTGAAGATAGCTAGAGAAGTGAAAGCTACCAACCATGTGCAATTTGCAGACAATACCATTCTATTAGGAGGAGCATCTGCTGCAATTGCAAACAGATTCAAAGGTGCTCTATCTACTTTCCTTAAAGAAACTGTTGGAAAAGTGAACTCAACCAAGTCAAAAGTATATGGTTGGAATTGCCCCCCAGGAACGTTAGCAAAGATATCAAGGACCCTTGGATTCGTAGGAAACGTAATATGTAATTCCTTCAATTACCTTGGGATCCCAATATTCAAAGGGAAAAAAAGGGCCGCTGACTGGAAATGGATGATTGACAAGTTCAAGAACAAGATTAACTCATGGGGTACAAGGTGGCTTAATCTAGCTGAAAAGCTTATCCTTATCAATTCCATTCTTTCTGCCTACCAAATTTATGCATGCTCGATCTCTCTAGCCCCCAAAAAAATAATGAAGGAATTTTCAAAAGAAATCTTTAGAGGCAAATCAGACAACTTAAAAATTTTCACTTGGTGAATCGGGAAACTATTTGCAGCACAAAACTCTACGCATGAGCTAGAATAAGAGATCCAAGCAAAATGAATTTATCTCTTGGAGCCAAAATCCTATGGAGAATTGTATTAGGAAAAAGATCTTGGTGGAAGGAAATTATGCAAAAATATATATATATGAATGGAACCAGAAAGAGATGCATGGACAAGATAAACATTAACAGAAAAGGTTCATCGATATGGGAGTTGTGTAAGAAGGATGCGTATATTTTAAGTTAGCGTTTCTATTGGACACCAGGCAATGAGAAGGAAATCAAAATCTAGAATGACAAATGTGGAATCACATCCCCTGCCAATTTACTGCAGGCGTTCCCAGAATTAAAGCAATGTTTGGATAATAAGAATATCCTCTCCCTTCACGACCTCTCAGCCTAGATAAACAACGAAAGATGGGCCAGTTGGCTCGATCTGGAGATCGACCAACTCAAACCAGATTACCAAACACTCATCTCGATGCTGTCAACTCCTATCCACCGTGATATAAAAGATGAAATAGGATGGGGAAAATCGAGATGCTATGCTATCCTCCCGCCCCATTTACCATGGATTCAACCCCCCAAAAAATCAAAACTGCAAGATTGGAAAATAAGAATGAACTCTAAATATTTCAAAAGCTGGTGGAAGAAACTTGGCTATGGTTCTTTGTTCTTTGACGGAGCCTCGAAAGGCAATCTTGGGATGGCAGGAGGAGGGGGAGTCTACTTCAATTTTGAAGGAATCAAGCTCAAAGAGTACGCTTGGGGAATCGGCATGAAGACTAACAATGGGGTAGAATGGTTAGCATTAATTAAAGGCCTGGAGTTGGTAAGGGAAGATGGCATTGAGGAATTGGTGGTCTTTGGTGACTTGAGTATGGTCATTGGGGAAGCATGAAAACTGATGAGGAATCGAAATAATCCAGTTACCAAGACTCTTCATCTCCTAAAATGTATTGTAAATAATTACAAAGCTATCAACTCCCTTCATGTTCTGAGAGAAAATAATAAACAAGTGAACATTATGTCCAATAAGGGAGTAGGACTAAATTTAGGTGACTTATTATGCGATCAATATTCCTACGAGAGAAATTGGATTGCTTTATAGTGTACCTCTCCACTACATTTTTGGAATGTTATGCTTTTATATTCTACTGCTTGGGCAGTTTGTAAGGAGCTACAGTATTCATAGAGTAGGAAATAATAATGAAAAGACATCATGGAAAAGGAAGCACAAGGAGGCATGGAAGTGGTCTTCCTCTGGGAGCAGTCTATGTCCAGATCATTGTAACAGATAATTTCTCATTTTATATAAAATCTCTTTAACTGTTTTTGTTAAAAAAAAACATCCCAAGATTTGATATATCATTTTTGGGATTATTTGCATAGTGTAAGTCATTAATCTATGACCCATATCCCATGAGTACGGTCTCAATTGATGAATTTATCATGGTTTTGAATATGCCACTTAGCACTCACTGTAGTGGGTGATGCTCAGAGGGGTGAATAAGTGGGATTGAGACTAGTGAAATGAATCACATAGCATCAATGATCACTTCTGGAGCGTGCACATGGTAACGAGGACATCCCAAGACTCCTATGGCTCAAGTGTGATTAATTGTGGAGTTTCCCCCATAATCAATCCCACTTAGCTTGCTACCACATATGGAAACAATTTGTAAGTATTGCGCCTTATGAACTATTTAATTAGATCTCTCTTAACTCTTTTTATTTAAGGAAGGTTTTTTTGTAGTCCAACATATGATATATCATTTTTGGGATTATTTGCGTAGTGTAAGTCATTAATCTATAGCCCGTATCCCATGAGTACAATCGCAACTAACCAATTTCTCATAGTTTTGAATAGCCCACTTAGAATTGAGACTAGTGTAATGAATCGCATAACACTAATCATTTATTCCACGGCTTGCACCCCATAACCAAAACTTCCTAGGAGGTCACCCATCCCAAGACTCCTCTGAATCAAGTGTGCTTAACTGTGGAGTTTCCCCCATAATCAAGCCCACTTAGCTTGATATCCTATTTGAAAAACCTTAGCAAGTATTGTGCCTCATGAACTATTTAGTTAGATCTCCCTTAATTCTTTTTATTTAAGGGGTTTTCACAGTCCAACATATGATATATCATTTTTTGGATTATCTGCGTAATGTAAGTCATTAATCTATGACCCATATCCCATGAGTATGATCACAACTAACCAATTTATCATGGTTTTGAACAGTCCACTTAACACCCATTGGAGTAGGTGATGCTCACAGGGTGAATAAGGGTGATTGAGACTACTAAAATTAATCACATATCATCAATCATTACTTTCGGGGCTTGCACCCGGTAACTAGAACTTCCCGGGAGGTCCTCGTATGTTGGATTGTGAAAACCCCTTGCTAAAATAAAAAGATTTAAGCGAGCTCTAACTTATTCATTCATAAGGCACTATACTTTATAAGGTTTTGCAAATGGGGTAGCAAGCTAAGTGGGATTGATTGTGGAGAAAACTCCACTAGTAAGCACACTTGAGCCATAGGAGTCTTGGGATGGGTGACCTACCGAGAAGTCCTAGTTACTGGGTGCAAGCCCCATAAGTGATGATTGATGTTATGTGATTCATTTCACTAGTCTCAATCCCACTTCTTCACCCTTGTGAGCATCTCCTACTACTCAAGTGGTATGTGGATTATTCAAAACAATGAGAAATTGGTCAGTTGCAACTGTACTCATGGGATATGGGTCATAGATTAATAACTTACACTACACAAATAATCTAAAAAATGATATATCATATTTTCGACTGCGAAAACCCCTTACTTAAATAAAAACAGTTAAGGTATCTCTAACTAAATAGTTCATAAGGCATAATACTTGCTAAGGTTTTGCAAATGAGGTAGCAAGCTAAGTGGGCTTTATCGTGAATGAAACTCCATAGTTAAGCGTGCTTGAGCCAAAGAAGTTTTGTGATGAGTGATCTCCCAGGAAGTCATGGTTAACCGGGTGCAAGCCCTAGAAGTGATGATTGCTGCTATGTGATTCATTTCACTAGTCTCAATCCCACTTCTTCACCCCTACAAGCATCACCTGCTACAATGAGTGCTAAGTGGACTATTCAAAACGATGAAAAATTGGTTTGTTTAGATCGTACTCATGGGATATGGATCATAGATTAATGATTTACACTACGTAGATAATCCCAAAAATGACATATCATATGTTGGACTACAAAAACCCCTTAAATAAAAATATTTAAGGTAGCTTTAACTAAATAGTTCATAAGGCACAACACTTGATAATTTTTTGCAAATGGGGTAGCAAGCTAAGTGGGATTGATTGTGGGGGAAACTCCACTATTAAGCATGCTTGATCTAAAGGAGTCTTGGGATGGGTGACCTCCCGAAAAGTCTTAGTTACCGGGTGCAAGCCGAAGAAGTGATGATTGATGATATGTCATTCATTTCAATAGTATCAATCCCACTTATTCACCCCTACAAGGATCACCTGTTGTAATGAGTGCTAAGTGGAATATTCAAAACCATGTGAAATTGGTCAGCTGTGATCATAGTCATGGGATATGGGCCATAGATTAATAACTTACACTATGAAGATAATGCCAAAAATGATATATCATATGTTGGATTGTGAAAACCTCTTAAATCCCAATATTAATTATCTTGTGTCCTAGAGTTGAACTATTAGTTTTGGCATTAAATGATCTCTTGAATTTATCTTGCAAATCATACAATTTTTCAAGAGTGACTACAACTTTTGCAATTGTATTATCTTTTATGTTACATATACCATTCTCACATCTTTCTAGTTCTTTATCATCAATCCCAACATCTTTGAAATTATCCTTATTTGTAAAAAAAATCATGATTTATTTATCGTCTTCAAAAGCTCTTCAATTAGTAATGTTGTTAGGGAGTGAGCCTCTATACAACAAGTCAATAGAAAAATTATTTTCCTCAAAATATTCTAATGGGGCTAATATCTAAGTTGCAACTACTTATAACAAGTTTGTTATTCTATTTTTTATTTGGGGCACAACAAAGATATTAAAGTCCTCACAATTATCAATCAGTTTCAAAACTTCTCACCGGTAGTTTTTAAGCTGAGGAGAATTATAATGTATTGTGCTTCATTTTTCATTTTTATTTTAAGATATGTGGCTTTCTTAAGACCTTGGACAATGCGTCAAACTTTGCAATATTATGTTTGTTTTCAAATTCTAGTCTACAAGATATAAAGTTACACTTTCCTTGGGGATCAATTATCAAATAACAAACCCTCCCTTTTGAGATTTGGGGTCATTAAAGAATAAGGCATATAGGTCAATATCTACTGCTAAGTTAATGCTATCCATTGTATTTGCATTAATTATGTTACAATATCAAGACAAATTTCTTTGAAGAATTTCTAATTGTTGACCATGAGAGATAATTAAAGATTCTGAATAAAATTTTAAAATTATGAATCCCTAAAATTATAAACTCTAAAGATGATGGTTCATTAGTTGTTTCTAGGTCAACTACAATATGTTTCATATATTTCTCCTAATCGATTCTAATATTATTTGGGTGTTTGTTCCAAGTAAGCAAAAAATGGGACAAATTAGATGTAAAACAACCTTGAAGTCCTTGCAACCAATCTCTCCTAATAAGTAAATCAAAAGCTTCAAGAATGTCATCTACAATAATATCAATGATCTGACCAACTTTGGTATAAGAAGCTATGCATATCGAGACTTCTTTGAACTCTCCTTTAACTTTGAGCTCTAACCTATCTAGCTGATTAATGCAAGCGGAACAATTTTTTGGGGCAACATTGAGTTTTTTACATACCAAGGCATTGCTTTAGATGAGGCTCCTTAATCTACCAAGCAATTAATTTTTTGTTAAAAATATGAAACATTAGCATAAAAGGTGGAGTTTAAAATTATTTTGCCTTGTGGATTATTCTGAGGTATGCACATAACAAAGGGATCAAACAATTGCAATTTTTGGGGAACTCAAAGTTGGTCATATATTAGGCCAACAATAAACTTAGCATCAGTAGCATGGCCTTACAACCAATACTTCAACTCTCCAAGAAGGTAATATCCTATTTTTTATATCATAGATTTCACTCACATTTATCGAGAATTCAACATTCAATATGACAAGTTATATAAAGATGCATTATCTATGTTGGAGGGTTCTCTCACTAAATGAATCTTTAGGGGAGTCTCCTTCCACTTAGAATCATATACAACTTAATTCTAAATATAATGCCTTATACTTCTTTATGGAAATATATGAGTTGTGTTGTGCAATGTGTTGGTTTGAGACCTTTATAGATCAATTTTATGTGCTTTCTTTTCAACACTAAAGGAGAAAAATGCTCAAAAAGGAAGAATCCAATATTTAAAATCATGGGGTGAACAACCAGACAGTATTTGGTTCTTAATGAGCTGAGCTTTGGTGATAAAGTCCCATAAGATATTCAGTGCATATCTGACTACATATTTTATTATTAATATAAGGCTAATTTTTCATTGAAAAAATAGATATATAAATATATAATAATATTGTAATTATAAACAAACTATATTTATTTATTACATATATCCCACAACTACACTCAAATGTCCAAATTTTAAAGATTCTTGTAGTAAACGAGAGGTGATGGGGGTTAAGATCTCAAATTATGTACATATCACACGTCTTCTCTTTAGAGATCAAATTATGATATTTAGTCATGGTTTAGTTATAGATTTAGATAAACTGAGTAATCGTATAAGCTTTATTTTAAAGCCACATGTTTGGCAATTAATATGAGCAATTCTACTCTCTTAACCAATGAGCTCGCCGATTAGGTGAAAAGGAAAGTTGAATATCTCTTTCCAATGTAATTTTGTGATTTTGTGACATAGAACAAGGGATGAAATATATTGGTTTTCGTTTAAGGCTAAATAGTTTTTATTTCAGGTTTGGATATAGTTATATAACAAGCTAGAAGCTAGAATCTCTATATGATATAAGATATGGTATTCCCATGGATGAAGTCTAGTCATGAAAAAGGTAGTTCTTGTATTGGGGATTTTTCCCCTACTACATGCAAAAGAACCTACACTAGATTAGTCGGATCGTAGGGTAGAGTTCATGGTGTGAGGGATTTCTCAACCTCAACCTACAATAATAAGAAATAACAACAACAACAATATTTAATCTGACTATTACAATAAAAAGACAAAAAATACCTTTAAGATGGGCCCCTATAGTCATTTGAAGAAATGGTCTGTAGGCTTCCAATTATCATGGTATCCATGTGTCTCCAACAAGGGGTTGTCACCGGAAAAGGGATTAAGGGTTACACAGAGAGAACTCGACGTGCAACATGGGATAGTGTGGCTAAAGGATGTGATGGACAAAAGGTTCCAGAGAAGGAATGTCCAAAAGTTTCAGGAATTAAGGAATGTAATATTTTTGGGGAGGCCTTCACAATGTATTTATAGGATGATCCAAGGTTTTTTGACCCATGGTAATGACCCGTGGTATTTTATTGGGCATGGTATTTGTCCATAGTTTTTGACCCATTCTCATTTTAGGGTTTTTGTGGTCCTTTTTGGAGAGAGTGGGGTTATGTCACAATAAATGTTCAACTTCCCTCTATTTATGGGGGAAGGAGTAATAATGTTTTGGACCATTTTTTGTGGAATTTTAATTATGAAGGTCAACATGGAGGGAGTAATTGTGGGATTATGATGTATAATTATGGTTTGGACCATAGAGAGCTAGGTGAACAAATTTTGGTGTTAACAAATTCCCCCCTGATGCGTGAGGGAAAGATCTCATCGTATGGTCGATAAACATCATAGGATCAAGGGAGAAATTGTGACAACAGTGGAGAAACCTGAGGGAATCGTGGAGAAGTCGACGTTTCCTCATTCAAACAGTAGTGGCTTTTGGTTTGTATTACTTCTAAAAAATGGATGAGGCACATATAATCTCAGGCATACACTTTGACGAGGTGGGCATACCCATGATCGTATCAATGTCTCAATATACAAATGGGCATCAAGGATCAAATAATGGGAGTCGATCAATACATATATACAACTAGTAGTACATAATGGTGGCCTCAATGGGAGGCTAACAAATACTAATATGAAGAACTGATACATAGGAACAATGGCATTCTCATAGAATGCAATATCATAATAACTGATGCTTTGTTGAATCTGGAGGTGTACACAACTGTATCGAACCAATGACTGAGAATTAGAATATTTGAGGTACAATAAACATCATCAAGTATTGTAGATACACGAAAGCATGAAACTGAGGGGCTTCTGAACACTGTCGCCAATGCAGTCCAGAAATCACGAGGGACATGAAACTATATGGGTCCTAAAAATAGACTCACCAATGCTAGAGTCAGGTGACAACCGGGCTCTTTGACCAAATAATGAACGAACCAATACCCTGTATGAATCTCAACGATGCAATGATGGAGTTGAAGTCGAGCATGTGAGACACAACCGACCCAAAAGGCATTAAGGACTCCTTTCAAGTGGTCCAAGAAAATCATCAATGAGGTGGATGAAACCAAGATACAGGGACTTGTGGAATAGATGTGTTAGCATCGATAGAGGGACACCTGCATCTATCAAGCCAATGAGGTTTCCATGATAAAAGTGCGAGGGGTACAACTAAAGATACGGAAAAATACTGGGATTGAGGCATTGAATGGCGAACATGGGAAGGGGAGTACAGTGGACTCAAACTTCCTTTGTTCAGAGTACGATGACAGGGCTGACTTGGTAGTAGATGATATCGACTCATGGGGAGGGGATCATAGCTATGTAATTGGGAAGATGACTACAGTGGGAAATACTTGGGGAAGTAACTGGACAAGTGATATCTAGGGGAGCCAAGGGAGACTCACGGTAGATTACTTTGAACAAAGGAAACCCAATGGGGGAATGTTTCCATAATGTGATACCATATGTAAGATGTGGGGGCACCTAAAGGCATTGTTTGGCCCTTCTTCATAGTTTTAGGAGCACGAAGAAGGGATAGAAGTATGCTCAATATGATACTATCTTATGGATTTTTTTCGAGCCCAAGACGGTAAATGCTCGATGGTGTTTTCATGTTTAGAGAGTCTGAAAAAAATGAAGAAGACTCTAGTGGGCCTCTTTTTCGTAAAGTAGTCTCCTAAGTCAAAAAAAGGACAAAAGTGTACAAAGGAGATCTCTCTCAGCCAAAAGGGGTCGAGAGACTTTTTTTTGTAGGTAGTCCAACCAGGATGAAAAAGGTTAAACCTATACTGATTAGATGGTCATTCAAAAACTTTTACGAGCATTAATGAAACCAAGTTTGCTCGGTGATATTTTCTTTATGAGAGGGATGGAAAAGAACTTAAATAAAACCCATAAATGAGCTTTTTCGTAGAGTACGGTCCCAATGTCCAACAAAGCATAAAATGATACAAAGGGAAACGTTCATAGATGGAACGTTCTAGGGTGGTCCTTTTATTTAAATAGTCTACATAGTCCGAAAAAAGGAGATAAACGAGGCCACATAGATTCTCTTTCAAATACTTTAATGAGCACTAAAGGAAGCAAGAGTGCTCGACAATCTTTTCATTCTTTAAGGAGTCAAAAAGAGCTTAACAAAAACTCTGTAATGGTAATTCAAGCAAGGAGTAAGTGTTTGATGTACCAAAAGGGATGATGTCATGAACATGGCTAATACGGATAATAAATAACAGTGGAACATTTGTGGGGAATCCTTGTGGGATGGTGGATGGCGGTAAAAAACTACCAAGTTTGCAGTATGGATGGAGATGATGGCTTGTGAACATTCCAATACATAAGGGGTTAGATTTTCTTGGTGGCACGCAAATTGACGTAACTCCAAGAAATGGACCAGAAAAACATAGGGAGAACAGGAGAAAGGGTCTCATAAGTAGATAGAGGACAAAAAACTGAACCCGACGGTGAGAATGACGTGAAAAATGGACATTGGATGACTCTGTGGTGCACGGAAGAAAGAGTTGACCAAATGGAGGCCTATAAACAAGGGGGACCACATGACACATGTAATTTTCATTGTGCAATGTTGAGTTGGAGTGGAGGGCCCCAAAGCAAAGCTATTGATTTCTTCCAATTGGACTGACAATTTTCAGATCTGTGAGTTGCAGGTAAGATCTCTCATCTAGCCCGTCAATTTTAGTGATTTGGTTTTTGTTTTTTCTCATTCTAGGGGCCTCAAATGAGCTCAAACGGTTCATGGGGTTGGGTCACACTTTTCAAGGGAAAAGGCGTGACCCAATTCACCTATCGAGTGATTTTACGTGACTTGGGTTGTACAAAAAGGCCCAACATGCGTTACGTAACACATAATGGAAAATTTTGTGTAACTAGGTCCGACAGGGAATTTTTGGATGTGTTGGATGCCTCGAGTCAGAGGAAGGGTGGGGGGATCAAGGTACAGCACAGGAATACCCAAAGTGAAACTTGAAAGGTTGAGAGTAGCCATGAATGGCTTACTCATAATGCCAAAAGGTGGAAAGAGGACGGGGATCGTATGTATGGGGAATGAACCCCAATAATTCCCTGGGTTTTGTGGTTGGGGTTGTGACTGAGGTTGCAAATTGGTCAAAATTTTATCGAATGTGATAGTGCACAAATCCGATATGTCAGTTATCAAAGGAGGAGGTGGTGGGGACAAAAAGGTGTCCATCAAAGGAGAGTTAGAAAATAGGCCTGGGCCAATGGCGGACAGGGAATGGATGGATACATGTCGATGGTGGTGTCGATCGTAAGCATGACACGCTCCGGGGTGGTCAGTCATTTATGATCGTAATATGTTAATTGGTTGATGGTCACGATCTTCCCGTCATGGGGGAACATCAAGAGTTGAAAGACTGTAGAAACAATGGCTCACATTGCATTTATATAACTACGTCCAAGGAGGATATTGTAATCGAGTTGGGCATTGGCAAACTTAATGTCAATCAACACGATTTTTCTAGCTAACTCAATGAGGACATTCGTGAGAACGCCTTGTGGTTAAGTAACACAACCATCGTAAGCACAAAGGGCGGTAGTTGAAGGTAGAAGGGTTGGGGATCAGAGTTTCTCTCGAATGAAGGTTGACATAACACAAGTGGATGCTACCTCATCAATGATGCATCGATGAATAACCAAATTATGAATAGTGACCGGAACTTGGAAGGCTATAGATGATGGCATCCGGGGTCCTACTTGATCCAAGTTGAAAGTGATCAACTTGGAGTCAAAGGGTCGACGACACCTAATGAAGATAACAAGTATTTGCATTGCGAAGGACACCTTTGGAGGACCTATAGAGCATCCATGGTAGAGGAATATTTTTCCAAGTCATCAATAATACTGTAATTAAGAGCGGCTCTAACAGTGAATTGTCTGTGACGCGACACAAAGGGAACTGTGAGACTTTGGTAGTCCCGTCCATGGGGTGTCTCAGTAAATGTAGGGACATATCAAGAGTGATGGAGGTATATGTCATGGATGGATTACGGCTTCTATGGTGGATCCATACTAATTTCGTCGAGTCTATAGGTTGACATCAGACGACAATGTCATAAGGTGACAGACACCAGGATCAATGGGTTGACCGATAGAGGTGGTTGCGGTATTTTTGTGGTACCAAGGGTTGGGTTGCAACCATTCCTTGATTTGGTAATGGGTTTTGCAACACGTTAGGCGGAGGACCTTGTGGTGTTAGGTTTGGTTGTGCCGGACGGGTCGCATTAGGGTCATCTTGATTATCGGTTTGTAGTAAATGGCGAACTCGATTCATGTGGTGGCACTGATGTATAATGGTCGTAAGTGTCATAAATGGTGCACGGATGGTTAGTTCGCAACTGTGGATTCTTACTAGGTCTAGGTGGATGTTAGAGATTATGTGTAGGGGATTATCTCCATTGTTATTCATAGGGTTAGGTTGTTGTCAACCTCCTTGAGGTTGGTTGTTTCCCCAGCTTTTACCTCTCTGTCATCTTCCCGACCCTTGTTGGTTATTAGGGGTGGATTGATTAGGGAGGTTACGTTGATTGTAGACCTATCCTTGAGGAATAGGAGGAGTCAGGTCCGGAGCATGTGTAGGTTGCACAGGTGGTGAGTAATAGGTAGGGGTAACTAGAGAGGATGCAAATCCTAAAGTCTGGCCATTACACGCAGGTGCCAAGCAATTTGGTTTGCGAACGTAAGGAACTGGTGGAGGAGACACATAAGAAGCTATGGCTCCAAACTGAGCTGCTACATGAGAAAAGTCTGGGGCGTAGCCAGGCTGGGAAATGCCAGGGGTGTTACCGGAATGAGGTGTCATTTAAGGAGAGGCCTTGTATAGATGGGGATGCTGGGTAATAGATCCAGTGACTCCATCAATAGCATGGGATGCCCCCAATGTATCTTGATGTGAGGAGCTAACACGAGGAGCATCATGTATGATGTTATACATATAACCCAATTGGGCATATATGAGATCGAATTGTTGTGCCTTAAGGATGGCTTCTTCCTCAGTTTGTGGGCACTCAGATTCAACATCCTTGGCGATAGGGGGAGGTAAGGTTTTAAGAAACCAGGAAAATCCTATCATTTAACTAGATCTTACACAAGATACGAGGACGACCCCACTCATGGATATGATTCATGATATGGGTAGCAGTGTTTTGTCTACATGATAATAGGATTTCCACACCCTCATCATAACTGATGCGTAACTGAAAGTACTAGAGAAACATCGAGGCTAATGAGGAAAAGTCCAGATAAGTAGCATGGGGAAACTTGGCATAGCATTTGGCTGCAACACTTGTGAGTGTGTATTGGAATAACCACAACCGGATATAATAATCCACTATGTTGTTAGATGAACACCATAAGTGGAATGAAATAATGTGGTTTTTAGGGTCTTCTTCTGCCTTTCCCTTAGACTTAGGGATGTGTGATGGGATTTTGGTAGGCATGGGAGGCCACAACGTGTCACGACTAATGGGGTCATTCGTCAACCATGCCAAATCAGGAAGGTTGAGACTAGCCATAAATGGTAGTCTAGGACTGGGACTAGATCAAGGAGGGCCAACAATGGTGTTGGGAGAAACAAGCATGTAGTTGTTGCATGTAAATGAGGGTTGGTATGGTTGACATTCGACAATAGGAGTAGTCACTGGAATGGTGGCAGAAGGGCCAATTCCCATGGTGGATGGAGTGGGGCCACCACTAATGGGTAGCGGACCAACAACAGTGTGTGCGGTGGCAAGGGGCCCATTAGACCAAGACATGTAGGTATAGAGGAAGGGATACCTGATATGACATGTGGAGCGGTCACGAGACCACTATCAACCATCCTCCCCTGAAAGGGGTTTGGAGGTGCACCAACAATGGGGCTAGATGGGGTAGTGAAAAAGGTAGGTTCGGATATATTGGAAGATGAATCAGACTCAGATGCAGTGTATGGATCTGAATCTGGTGAATGATGCCGAATATGGATTTGACGGTGGTGGTTCAAGGAACTGAATTGAGGGGTATTCCCCCTAAGTCTCTTCGAGTAGCGTGGTGGAGCAATGGTGTGCTATGCGTTGAATGACTGCTCAAGGTGTTAAACACAAGCTCAAAATTCCAACTATAGCCAAGTATGCAGAAGGAGAGTTGGTAAATGGTGGCACGTAGGACAAAAAGTAAGCTCTAAAACCGAACTGCAACAAGGTGTCACAACAGGCGAGTCTACAACAACGTGGACAGAAAGCCAACAAGCAACACTACCTAGAGAGAAAATGACACACTGACCTATGGGGTATAAGTGCAAGCAAACTCCTAGATACAATATGGAATCCACTCACAAATCGTATCCTTTGGTGGGTGATGAAATCCACAGTCAAACAATTCGAAATTGAAGAACCAGGGGCTAAGAGAATCCCACTACCGAGAGGGAACTCGGGTAAAAGAGCCCTAAAAGACTAGCAACTAGGCTACCTCGTTCATGACACATCTGGGGTGGTTTCTTGGCACTTCGTCCCTTTGATCCTCGACACCCAATATGGTCCTCGCCAAGCATGAGGAGGACTATGAAGGTTTAGCCTTCGGTACAGAATGGAGTACGATATTCCACCCAGACTTGCGAAACCCCTTCATTGTGGCTTATTACTGCATATTATTGCAAAGTGGGGGGCCTCCTGAAAAACTGGTCGTGACTGTGTCAACAAGTACTAGAGGATTTTGGTACCCTAGAGGACAAAAACTATGTCTCAGATGTAAGTGACAAAGGGGTGTTATTTGGATGCATATTCCCAGTGTCCTAACTTAACTATAATATTGTTTTGGTCCTCAAATGAGGTTACAATGTTGGTTGAGTTAAATTAAATTTTAGGCTCAACTTGGGTTCATGAACCAAGTGTTTTACTTTAGGGCATGATATGTGTGCACAAGTGATGTGTAATGTCTAAACCCAAACAATCTCACTGCCGAGGCGCAAATGCAGAAAAATAAATAACGGTAAATGACAGTACATATTTTTCAAAACAACTAATTCTTCCAGAAAATAAAATGTACACAAGTAAATGAACGCATAAGGAACTTAACAGGATGTAGGAAACATATGGGGGGTTTCAACTACCAATCTCGACTAAGGGGGTTCACATACAAGGGAAATAAGACCACAAAACAAACTAGGAGGTTGTAAGCAATAAGATCTGGAAGGAAACAATTGAGGAAGGGGTATAACACAAACAAGGGTTCTGGAAAGGGTCTCAAACAACGCAAAGGACTGGAAAAACTACAAGTTGCACCTATTGACGAAATAGGTGCGGTCGAGGTTACATAGAACTGTAAAACAGTCACGATCGGGGTAGAAAATCAACAGAAAGACACAGGTCGCACAAAAAAGGGGTTTCTATGCGACAAGTAGCACAAAACTGTGTCACAGTAGCAACTAGGATCGATCTGGAAGCCTGGACAAGTGTGATCCGGAGTTTTAGTCCAAGTTGCACTTATCGAGGTAGAAGGCGTGGCCTAGGTCGTGCTTATTGGGAAAAAAGGTGTGACCTCGGTCGCAGCTTTATGTCGGATAGGTGATATCCGACCGTAATTGAGGGTTTTTTAAGGAAAAATTGTCGGCTTGGGCTGGGGGAGGGGGCAAGCATGGTGACAAGAATGGTTCGGATATGCCGCAGGGGGGTCAAATTTGTGATGACTGAAGATACCTAAGTAGAACAAACCAGTAAGGACACCTGCAAAAATAGAGATCCAATGGGATCGAGACAGTGGACTCGCAAAAACTATAGTGAGTATTTCTCCCCTACTACGTGCAAAAGCACCTACCATAGATCAGTCGGATCATAGGGTAGAGTACTTGGCGCGAGGGATTTATCAACCTTGACTTGCAATAATTAGCAATAACAACAACAATAATACTTAATCTAACTAATGCAGTAAAACGATAAAAAACACCTTTAAAATGGGCCACTACGGTTCGTTTGAGGAAATGGTCCGTAGGCTTCCCACAATCCTGGTCTCCACGTGTCTCCAACAAAGGGCTGTCACCAGAAAAGGGAGTAAGGGTTGCAAGGAGAGAACTCGACGTGCAATGTGGGATAGTATCGCTAAACGATGTGATGGACAAAAGGTTATAGAGAAGGAATTTCCAAAAGTGTTAGGAATTAAGGAATGCATCTTTTTTGGGAGACCTTCACAGTGTATTTATAGGATGATCCAAGGTTTTTTGACCCATGGTAATGAGCCATGGTATTTATTGTGCATGGTATATGTCCATGGCTTTTTACCCATTCTCATTTTAGGGTTTTTTGGTTCTTTTTGGAGAGAGTGGGGTTATGTCACAATAAATGCTCAACTTCCCTGTATTTACGAGGGAAGAATAATAATGTTTTTGACCATTTTTGGTGTAGTTTTAGTTGTGAATGTCAAAATGGAGGGAATAATGGTGGAATTATGATGTATGATTATAGTTTGTACCACTGAGAGCTAGGCGAACAATTTTTGGTGTTAATAATCCTAGAGAGCATTATCATTTATTCGATGACTATTGTTAAGATTCATAAGGGTATCTTAAAAAAAATCTAAAAGGAATGTTTCATCTTTCTCTAGATAAGGAAAAGAGTATAAGAAGGCATTCCTTGGTTAAGTGGAAAATATTGGCAACTCCAAAAGAAGTAGGGGGTGGGGGTTGGAACGCACCTATCCCTTTAGTTTGATACTTGCATCGAAAATCCTTTTGATGTTGATTTACAGCGATAACCTCTATGGAAGAGTAATGAAAACCAAATACCTGTAACCTAAGAGGGATGCAAACTAGGGAGGATTGGATTGTAGTGGAAATGAAATAGGTTAAGGGAGTCTCTTTATATTGGAAAGCCTTGGTAAATGCCTTCCTCTATTTAGATAAATGGGTAACATGAGAAATTGGAAGTGTTAGTAAGGTAATTATTTGAGGGAACCCATGCATTGGAGTCAATGGAAATTACAAGTTATTAGAAGCCTTGTTGGAATTTCTCCACAATCAAGGTATTTATTACTTAAGGGATGCATCTTCTCTAGATAAAGTAAAATTATGGGCATAATGATGGGAGACAACATATAGCTTAAAATGCAAAGAGAACAATAAAAGGAATGTGAGCATTATGTTAGACTACTAAAACATAATTAAATTAAATTAAATAATGAAGAGCACTAGTTGAAATGGTCCAAACATCTGAGTTTAGGGGATTACACTGTTAAGCTAGGGTATGCCACTATAATTGAAGAAGATTGTAGTGAAGAGAGACTTTGTTGGTGGGGAAATGTTTGGAAGTTACCCCCCCCCTTAAAATCTAGAATTTGTTGATATCGGCCCTAGTTAATAAGCTCTTAACTTGGGATAATGGACAAAAGAGGGGTTGGGTAGCGATAAGTGTTAGGATATTTAGACACTTAGGAGTTAGTTAAGATCAACTTGTGTAATATATCCATTAGGTAAAAGTGTGTTTCTTTAGTATGCATTAGTATGCATTTGCAAATATTCTAATTTGACGGTCACGATATGTTCTAGACATAGAGTGATCCGACGGTTCAACTTCTCTTAGCTCATACCTACCATTGATCCGTGGCTTAACACCCGATTGGTCTATGATCTCTATTTAAAGAGAATAGAGGGTCCTTGGCTAGTTGATCGATTATGAAAAGCTCATATGTAACTTTTTTTCTTTTGCATAATAAATTGCTCCAAGTAGTTATTTGGCTGGGGCCGTGGACTGTTTCCCTCTCGAGGGTTTTAACCACGTGACAAACATCGGTGTGTTGATCTATGATCTATTTGTGTGAAGTAGTTGCTGAAGGTGTTCGGTCTTTTAGGAGTACCCTGTGTACCCGAACATGGTATCAGAGCTTTTATGAAGAGTCACTTTCGTTTTTTTATCAAAATCTGGAACCGGTGTTGCCGAAAGTTTGAAAGGGTTTTTGTTTCTAGATTTTTTGTGCATTTTTGGCCTATGGGAGATATTCTATTGCATCCGGAGAGCCGTTTTCATTGGGAAATAGTTTTCGTTTCATAAAAAATCGTTTCCGTTTGCTCCAGAAACACCCATTTCGACAAATCTGAAGGTATAATGTTACAGTGACGGATTTGTTTTTTTTTAAATCTCTCATATTTTATCAGTTTATTATTTGATATTTTATGTTTTAGTCTCGGACTGTTGTTTTCCCTGACTGCGTATGCTCTTTGCCGTGCACCTTGCACGATCGCGGCGAATCAGAAACAGTAAGGGGAAGTTTTTTTTCTTGTCTTCTCGGCTACGTATGCTCTTTGCCGTGCACCTTGTATGATCACGACAAATTAGAAACAACAAGAAAACTTGAAAACGTGGACTTTCCGGGTAAGCTAACCAAGATCTAACCCCATTGTGTGGAAACATATTTTTTGTTTTGTTTTGTTTTTTTTTTTTTTTGTGATTTGCAGGAAAAGAAAGCAAGCATGGAAAACGAGAGAGAATAGTTTAAAAAAAAAACTCTTTCTCTTTCCATACTTTTACGTACCTTTTAAACTTAGCTCACTTGGTCCAAAGTTGCTTTACACCTTGATAAGTCTTGAAAAAAAAACCCCTTCCTCTTTCCATACTTTTACGTACATTTTAAACTTAGCTCACTTGGTCCAAAGTTGCTTTACATCTTGATAAGTCTTGAGTTCAAGTCTTATCAAGCTACTTTTTAGTACATGCAATTTCTATTTTCAAGTTACTTTATTGTAAAAGTGCATCTCACATAAATAAAATAAAATAAAAGTGAGTCACTTAAGTCTTTTAATTTATTGTCGCACTATTTAAAAGTCACATTATTGTAAAAGTGAACATCACTTATTCTACAAAAGTGATTCACTTAAAAACAACTTTATTGTAAAGTGATTGTCAAATGTTGATCTTGGGAAGAGGGGGCTTTTTTTTTTTGGTTGGTCAAGTTAATATCTGCCACGTCACTATTGGAGACATCTTCAACATTTTCTTTGATTAAGCATAACTTCATCATCCGAAATCAGTTTTAAGTGTTGTTTTTTTTTAAACCGCATATTTTTTCAAGCTCTTTGCATCCAAATAGTTAGTTTTTGTTCTTTCAACCATTATTTTACATTATCTCCACCCCTTGTGATATTATACTTACAAGTTCTAACTATTTCTCATGGAAATCTTGTATGGAAGATGTTCTAAGAAGTAGGAGACTTTTCAGGATAACCTCAGGGAAAGAAACAGAACCCACTGATGATGATAAGAAAATTAAATGGGCAAATAGATTTGATGAAGCTCATGGATTGATTGGGATGTCAATCTCTATTGATTTGCAATTCCACATATCTGAAATTGATGAACCTGATAAAGCTTGGGAAAAGTTGGAATCTATGTTTGGTAAACATAATGAAATTTGGGGTCATCAACTTGAGAATGAGTTGATTTCCTTGAATCCAAATGATTTTTCATGCATTCAAAGCTATTTATCTAAGTATAAAACTCTTAGACTCTTATGTGCAGAATACAAGATTAAGAAAGAAGACAAATAATGTATTTATCATATTCTTTCCAAACTTGGACCTACATATTCTGTTTTTATATCTACATTCTACTCCATGAAAGAATCATTGACTGTAGTTAGCTATCAAGAGCCTAGTCTTGAATCCTTTTGTGATTCCTTAATTAGAGAGCAAGATAAGCTCATTCATCTTGGAATAATTAACAATGCAGATACATCTAGGAAAGCCTTATTGTCCCAACAGAAAGAAAAGTCCAAGCCTCCTAAGAAACGGATTTTTTGCAATAATAAGCCAAACAACAAGGGTCCCAAACCCTCTTAGTCAGCTCCTTCTTTAAAAAATGACAAAGGATCCAAGCAAAAAGGAAAGAAGACTGAGCGTCATTGCAATTTTTGTGGGAAAGATAATCATGATGAATCTAAGTGTTTTAAGAAGATGGCAGCCTTGGGAGCAACAATGAAGAAGCACCACATCAGCCTAGATTCATCTTCAGAATCTACCTCTCATGGACATGCAATTTGTGCTTCTGGTTACTCTTATACTGCATCTTCTTCTTCTACTTCAATTGAATGGTTCATTGATTCTGGAGCATCTTATCATATGGCTAAGGATAAAACCATCTTTTCTACTATGCATGAATGTAACATCAAACAAATATTTGTTGGTGATGATAGATCTCTAAGTGTTGTAGGATCTGGAACAGTTCCAGTAGAAAATGGTCATTTCGGTGATGTACTATGTGTTCCAAAAATTTCCAGCAATTTGTTATCAGTCTATCAAATTACTCGTTCAGGTGAAGGTAAAACTGTGACGTTTACACCTCACTAAGTTGTAATCAAGGATTTTAAAAATCCTCAAAATATCCTTGCTACTGGAACTGTTGATGATATTACCAGGTTGTACAAATTTAACAACTTTGGGTCATCACCTTTTCCTTCAGTTTTTCTTGTTCATAGTGATAACTTGAGCAAACTTTGGCATGAACGATTTGGTCACTTAAATTATCGCTCATTGCAACAACTATGTAAAGAAAATATGGTGACTGGTCTTCCGCTGGTATCTTGCAAGGATGGTGTTTGTTCCGATCGTGTACTCAGAAAACATCATCGGGACAGTTTTGACAAACGTGCCTCTTGGCACGCCTCGGTTCCCTTGGAGCTTGTGCATAGTGACTTGTGTGGCCCTCTTCCATCTGCTTCCTTTTCTGGTTTCAAATATTTCTTAACTTTCATTGATGACTACTCCAGACGCACTTGGGTATACTTCCTAAAACTTAAGAGCGAAGTATTTAACATGTTCTTGGCCTACAAGGCCCTTGTTGAAAAACAATCTGGTCATCAAATTATTAAGTTAAGATCTGACAATGGAGGAGAAAATGTTAACAACAAGTTCACTACTTTTTGCACTGAACAATGAATCCAACAACAACACACTGTTCCATATACACCACAACAAAATGGTGTAGCTGAACGGAAGAACCGCACTTTAAAAGAAATGGCTAATTGTATGATCCAATCTAAAGGACTAAGTCTTCAATATTGGGCTGAGGGCATAAATTGTGCAAATTTCATAATTAATCACACACCCACTAAATTTTTACAAGGTATAACACCGGAAGAAGCATGGAGTAAAATTAAACCAGATGTAAGTCACTTTCGTGTGTTTGGTTGTGAAGCATGGGCTCACATTCCGGATGAAAAATGGAAAGCATTGCAGCCTAAAAGTGAAAAGTGCATATTTGTTGGATATTATGAAGATGTAAAAGGTTATAGCCTTCTTCTGCCACATTCTCATGATATAATCATTATCAGAGATGTTAAATTTGATGAAAATCTCTTGGCCTGTGAGCCTAACTTGGCGGGTGTGCCATCTTTGGCCTGCGAGCCTGATTCAGTGATTGTGTCTTCTTCTTCTTGTTCTTCCAGCTTCCTTGACAGGTTTCCAACTCCAGTTTCCGATGATGACAGTGAGGATGAAAATCCACCTCCGCCTGCTCATGTTCCTCCAATTGCACCAGCACCAATACTTCCTCAATGGGTCCGTTCAACATGTGAAGCAGTTGGTGATCTTGCCGGTGATCCTAGAGATCAACGTCGAACACATTCTCAGTTTCAGCGAGCCTCTTCTCTTTTGGCTCAAGTTTCTGAGAATCATGATCCAGAAACTTTTGCAGAAGCTTCAGGAAATCGAGATTGGGATGCAGCTATGGATGAAGAATATCATTCCTTAATGGCTAATGATACTTGGGATCTTGTTCTTCTTCCAAAAGGAAGAAAACTTGTCAGATGTAAATGGGTCTACAAAACTAAGTATGCATCAAATGGAAGTGTTGAAAGACTTAAGGCAAGGTTAGTTGCCAAAGGTTTTTCCCAAGTTGAAGGGATTGACTACAATGAAGCCTTTGCCCTTGTAGCAAAAATGAACTCCATCCAACTTGTTATTTCCCTTGCAGCCTTACATAACTGGGAATTCCATCAAATGGATGTCAAGTCTGTCTTCTTACATGGTGATTTACATGAGGAAATTTACATGGAACAACCTCCTGGATATGTTCAGATTAACTCTAGCCTTGTTTGTCTCCTTAAGAAATCCTTATATGGCCTTAAGCAAGCTCCTAGAGCTTGGTATGCCAAAATGGATAGCTTTCTTGACACTAGTTTTTCTAGATGCCATTCTGACCCCAATGTCTATACCAAGAAAGTAGGAAACCATCTCATCATACTTGTTCTTTATGTTGATGATCTTATCCTTACTGGTAGTGACCCTAAACTTATAACCCATGTGAAATCCAGTCTTAAGCAAAATTTTGAAATGTCAGACTTAGGACATTTGCATTATTTTCTTGGTCTCCAAGTCTTGCAAACCAAAGAAGGAATCTTTCTTTCCCAGTGTAAGTATGCTTGTGACCTTCTTCTTCGCTTCCACATGGAAGATTGTAAACCAACCCCTTCTCCTTTCCAGTCTAGAGTCAAACTTTATGCCACTTGTACTTCCCCTGAAGTAGATGCCAGCTTGTATCATCAGCTTGTTGGTAGTCTTTTATACTTGACTCATTCCCATCCTAACCTTTTCTTTGTCGTTGGTCGTGTTGCTCGTTATATGCAAACTCCTCATGAAAGTCACTCGAAAGGAACAAAAAGAATACTTCGATATATTCGAGGTACAATTCAGTTTGGGATTCATTACAATACAGGGGGAAACCTTTATTAGTTGGTTTCATTGATTCAGATTGGGCTGACGATCCTGATGATCGAAAGTCTACTGCAGGTTATGTTTTCAGTCTGGGATCTGGACCTGTCACTTGGGCTTGTAAGAAACAACAAGCTCTTGCTCTTTCTTGAGCAAAAGCAGAATATTGAGCCGTAGTTAATGCCAGTCAGGAAGCTTTATGGCTTCAACAGATCCTTTCAGAGTTTGGATTCAAGCAGCAACAACCTACTCCACTTTGGTGCGACAATCAAAGTGCCATCAAGCTTGCCAAAGATCCAATTCTACATCAGCGCAGCAAACACATTGAGCTACACATGCACTTCATCATAAATCTTGTTCATGATCATGTTATTGAAGTGCTCTATTGCCCTACAGACGATCAAGTTACAGACATCTTCACCAACTCTCTTACAGAAGCAAAGTTTTCTAAACTTCGGGCTATGTTAGGAGTTCAGGAATGTGTCCTTAAGGGGGGATAGGCTCTAATGCCTCCTTCCTTCTCCTAATAGTGTCACTTTTGTAAATACTTTAATCCTATCCCAAGTTGTTCTTAAGGGGGGATGTTAGGATATTTAGACACTTAGGAGTTAGTTAAGATCAACTTGTGTAATATATCCATTAGGTAAAAGTATGTTTCTTTAGTATGCATTAGTATGCATTTGTAAATATTCTAATCCGACGATCATGATATGTTCTAGACATAGAGTGATCTGACGGTTCAACTTCTCTTAGTGATCATACCTACCATTGATCCATGGCTTAACACCTGATTGGTCTATGATCTCTATTTAAAGAGCATAGAGGGTCCTTGGCTAGTTGATCGATTATGAGAAGCTCATATGTAACTTTCTTTCTTTTGCATAATAAATTTCTCCATGTAGCTATTTGGCTGGGGCCGTGGACTGTTTCCCTCTCGAGGGTTTTAACCACGTGACAAACATCGGTGTGTTGATCTATGATCTATCTGTGTGAAGCAGTTGTTGAAGGTGTTCGGTCTTTTGGGAGTACCCTATGTACCCGAACAATAAGAAGGTGTATCCTTTGTAAAAGTAGTGACGAATCAATGTACCACTTGTTCATAATCTTCTCCTTTTCTACAGAGGTTTGGAATGGTGTAACACAAATTGCGTTTCTTAATCAAAAGGATTGAGACGAATCTGGTTTATTGTCTCTTTGACTATTTAACCAATAAGGAAATCTCAATCTCTAAGGATCTCCCTTCTCTAATTGTTTATGGAATTTGGTGGTCCATGGATCAGATGGTGTTTCAATATTAGCTCCCAATTGTTGCATGAGAAAGATGTAAAGATAGAGTATCTTAGGCTAATCATAATAAAAAAATCCGCAAGTGTCTAACAAAGTGTTACCAAGACCACACATTAATCAAGAAAGACCTTGGGGATTCTTTGGTAGAGTAAGTTAAGGGTATCCCAGTATCTAGGAATCCAAGGGAAATGCTCTAGGTTGATTCTTCATATTACTTTATGACGAACTGTGCAACTAGTCAAGGATCCAATAATCAACTTGAATTCTACACCCATGTATCCTACTAAAAGGAGTGGAATAATGAGGCCTAAAAATCATCAAGTCTTTGGAGACTTCGAGATTCTGATTAACTGGGTAATCATCAATTATGGATAAGAAACTTAGGCCTTCTTGAAATCATGAATTGGGTCCAGGAGGCAAAGTATTTCTTTTATTCTATTTCTTTCACACATGTATATCAAGAATATAATACAATGGTATATCAAATATCTAAAGAGTCTTTGATCTTGTAGGAGGGTACATTACCTGAATAAGAAGTTAAGGAGGTTACTCTCCAACAAACCATTGAGATAAATTTATACTAAATGGGTATTTTGGTATGTATTTTTTGTAAGTCTAGTGTTGATATAGAATTTGTGTTTATCTAAAGGTACTAAGAGTGCAACTCTCATATGTATGTAATCATGAGGTTCTTTATGGTTGAAAGTAGTGCTCTATTGTATGCATGGATAACTTATTTCCCAGTAATGTTGAATGCATATCGAGAACCATTCATAGCATGATACAACTCAAAATGGTGAGAATATCTTACTAATATGCCAAAAGTTCCATATCTACAGGTAGTGTGGTGGTTTGGGGCACCACACATGGCCTATGAACCTTGGAGGCAATTGCACAAAATAAGGACATAATAGATACATGCATACACATCTATTAATAATGTTGTAAATCTCAAAATGGCCACCATACATATCATGTAACCCAATGAAGACAAGACGCATATGTAGAATTTGAGCATGTAGATCTAGATACTAAGCAACATAACAATATTGTGAAAGAGATCAACAACCTAACAAATTCATGCAATAAATGTGCTAAATGTTAATCATTACACAAAAGTGAGAAGTCAATAACAAGAGAGAATGTTGCATTACATTAAGCTTCAACGAATGAAGTAGAAAGTATAAATAGGAGAGGCAATTTGAATGGGTCATGGAGGTAATTTGAATTGCTCATGCAATGCATGAGATGCTAGTTAGTCTTAATTATAGCCATTGACCCTTATTTAGTCATGCACAATCTCCGAGATGAGTTTAACTAACTCATGACTTCCCTAAGTGGAATTAGTTGCTTACATGAATAGAGCAGTTGATTGCAACTGACAGAAGGCACATACAACTGACAGAAGGCACATGCAACTGACTGAAGGCACATGCAACTAACTAAAGGCACATGCATGAGGAACACATCCCATAAAACACTCAAAGAGGGTGCTACTATCTCATAATAACTAAAAAAATGTGCATGGATTCCTTGAAAAGTGAAGTAAACTCCCCATATTCACTCCACAACTCTAACTTGCAATGTGGGACCCTATAATCAAGGAAAATAAGCCCTAATTGAAGGAATTCACCCTCGTATGCCACAATAGACTTTAGGAGTTCTTAAAAAGGCAAACAAGTATTTTTTAGGACCCTAGAATTTAGAAGTAAGCTCTAGGGTGACTTAGGTGGTCATATTGAATGACATTTGGCCCACTAGAAATCATGAAGCTAAGGAGAGGGTTATTATGATCTATCATCATATACATGGAAATTATATAAATTGGGTACAAAGTAAACACAGGGCACACACCAAAATTTGCATTGTACACGTGATGTGGTATGGGCCATATGCATTGACCATTAGCTCTATAGAAGAATTTTGTAGGTCCCAAGTCCTTTATTATCGTCATGCACCATCATCATGATCTTTAGACACGTCCTCAATGAGTATAAACTCATTATGGTTCCCACATCTAATTTGTAGTCCAGAGAATTCATTTATAGAGTTTTCATGGTCCTCTAGCACCTCATGCATAGCATGTTAGCCATAGAATCATATTTTAAGCCACCAGGTCCAAGTTTTTATCTCTAAACCATTGTTATGGATATTTTGCTTGCAAGTAATAGTTTTATTTATGATTTTTTTGTGTCTTTCAGCCTTCCAACTTCCTAACTCTTAAAATTTCCTAAGTGTTTCTCTAGCTACTATGGATGACTCTTGAACTTCGAGTTCTTAACTTATCATGATTTTTTTTATTCAAACTTCAAAATAAATATAGGTGATATGGTGTAGCATCGAGTGCAATGAAACAAGCAAATTGGCATTCCATGCACTCTAATGTGCTTGGATTGGGTTCAATTAGTACATGTCAGATGGGCATAGTTTGAATTATATGAACAGTTAATTGTTATGCCCAACTAACAATGTCGAGCTATTGCTTTTTGACAACTAGGCTTCTATAGATAACTAACTTATCATGAATTTTTTTATATTCAAACTTCAAAATAATTTTTTTTGGTAATGGTGTAGCATCGCCTGTAATGAAACGAGCAATTTGACATTCCGCACACTTTAAGGTGCTTGGTTTGAGTTCCGTTAGGAAATATTGGCTTGACATAGTTTAGGTTATACAAATAGTTAATGGTTATGCCCAACTAGCAAGTCAAGCTAGTGCTTCCTAACAACTAGGCTTCTTGAGTGGCATGGGATGTTCAAATGGAACAAACAATTTATCCCTATGACACCACCCAGAAGGATTTTCCACCTAGCATGGGGATTGTGCATGTTATCACGTGATGCATATCTTTAATTTGACCAGTTACCCTTTATTTTTATTTTTATGATGTAATTATGGTGTCCTTTTAATTTTAAACAATTTTTTTGTGTGTTGTTATGCCCCTAGGGTATTAAATTTACAATTGTTTGGTTTAGCCATTAAGGAAAATTATAAATTATAGGATCCATGTTTGTGGGGGTTGCATTATGTGACACATTTTTTATTATCATATAAAATATCATGTATACAACAGTTTTATAAATTTTTAAATGGAGGCATTTTATTCACAAATTTATATAGTTTACCTTTAGGCCTAAATATGTTTTCAACCATTAAATCTCTTTTTTATTTTATAAATTAGCTTTTGTTTAATCAATAAAGAGTTATGAACCCCAACCTCTCCACCTTCCTCACCTTTTTTTTTTAGGCAAAACCCAAAAATTGCTTCAACAATTAATGTAAAAAAATAGAAGAATGTGATCCTTTTAGTTTAGCCCAAGTATCCTAGAGAGATTATATACTATAAACAAAGTGAAATGTATGAGAAGGAAAGGAAGAGACTACAATCCTAGGTAATCGTGACATATTATATTGATGAAACAAAAGAACAACAACAATAATCTAATTTTAAGGTCATGTCCAAGCCACACACCCACATTGGTCTATGAGACCCCCTTGTTTGTGGGACAAGGGACCTCTTCCGCGCAACAATTTGACTACTAAAGTCTACAAAGGTGTACATACCCTACCCCCCTTTGGATAACAAAATTTCTAGGATTTGCATATTTGATATTGCATATGCAATCCCAAGGAACCCAATATTGTCTTGGAATGGTCTTCATTAGATAACATGGGATTGCATACATCATCTCATTGTGATTCCCCTTTTCCAACACAATCATAAATGATGGTTGTATTAGTTTCAAGTATTATTTAGAAATGTTGTGAATGTCCACTTGAAGGCTACACCATTAGAATTTTGAGCATATACCTTCCATAAGCAGGGGAAATTTTGTTGAAATTTGTACCAAGGCAAGTGTTGTCCACATTGTGATGCCCAATAGTGGATAAATATTTAACAAGGTCCCTAATCACTTTATTAAAGTGTGAAGTACTTTTATTTTAAAAGTCACTTTATGAAGTTGTTCCTAGTTATATTTTTAATTGGCTTTATGAGAAATAAAGTGGGCAATTAATTAAAAAAAGTGTTCATTCATATTTAAATGATGAAGTGCATTAAATATCATTTAATGAGTTAATAACGAGCATTTAATGTGAGCCTTAAATCAAATGGGTTCAAGATTTAACCTTGATCGTTGGATTGAAAGGAGGTAGTTGCCATGAACAAAAAGAGAGAAAGATTGGGAAAAAGGCATCATTGTTCACTTTCACCAAATAGATTTTGGAGAGAAGAAGAGAAGAAAACAAGATAGAAGAAAGAGGAAGAGAAGAAACACCCTAACATGAATTTCAAATAAAGCAAGAGCACGAATTCCAAACAGTGGGACATCATTTTCTATATAGTATGTACAACAATTATTACAGATCGTACATGCTCGGATTTCAACGTAAATTGTACTGTACTTATTGCAGTTCATATAGGCTTAGAAATCGAGGAGATTTCTATTGTGGTTGGCATGAATTTTGAGGAGAATCGTATAACATTTAAGATAGTATGTACATGCACATAAATTGAGGAGATGTTTGTTGTAGGTGGCATGATTTTCTAAATAGTCCGTACAACATTTAATGTAGTCCATATAGGTACAAAATTTAGGGAAGATTCTATTGTAATTGGGAATGAAGTTCGAAAAGAAAGATTGATATTACAAGCACGAGAATCGAGGCAATGAAGTAAAAAATTTAAAGATGAAGCCTGACACACCTTTTGAGATGGAAAAGTGGAGATAAGTACTGTTGTAATTAATTTGTCTTTAAAAATTAAAATATTTTCCATATCAAGCTTTCCCTTAAGGGTTTGATCCTAGACCAAGTTTGGTAAAAAAACTCTGAGTCAAATTTATGGTGTGGTTGTCTTTTATTTTATGAGTTTTGAAGTTGTGAAAATTTTCCATGTGTTTCAATTCAGTTTACGTTTTATGCATGAGAAGCTAATTTTGTAGTAGTCGGGTTTGGGCATTACACTCTATGTGAAAAAACAAATCTTGAAACCGAGTTGGGGATTCGAAAATTTACATGGTATCAGAGCAGCTTTAAGGGGAAGAAATAAATTCAGATGTTAAATTTCAGACTTATGAAAGAAGGGATAACAAGTTGGTTGTTGAGTTTACAAGTTCTTGGACTTGTCATGGTTATGGACACTGGGTTAAGAATCGAAGATAGGCTGGATGGGGTAGTAAATTTTAGCCCATGGAAGGCTATAATTGTACTGATTCTGCAAGAAAATGAATTGTGGGATATAGTCAACAATACTTAGGCACATCCAGTCACGGTTCCTACGGTTGCTGCAGATAAAGTTGTGTTTGATAAGAAAGACATAAAAGTGAAGAGGATTATACTTGATGTTGTGAAGGATCATGTAATCCCACATGTCACGGGAAAAGACCATTCTTTTTAGATGTGAAGTGCCTTGACTAACTTGTACTAAAGTTTGAACAAAACTGAGAAAATGGTACTGAGGGAGAAGTTGAAAGGAATCCAAATGAACAAAGGAGAAAACATGGATTCATACCTTACTAGGATCACCCATGTTAGAGATGAACTCAGAGAAGTCAGGGAGGTTGTAAAGGGAAGTGAGTTAGTATCGACGACCTTGAATGGTGTGATGAAGACATGGGTTGTATTTGTGGAGTCTGTAGTAGCTCATGAGCATATGCCTTCCTAGGATCGTCTTTGGGATGACTTCATTCAAGAGGATATCTAGAGAGGGTATGTACAGGGTAATTCATCTCATAGCAAGGAAGATGAAGAGAATGTGGCATTGGCAACAAAGGGTAAGAAGAAAAATTCCAAGAAGGGTCCCAAGGGTGGGGCCAAGGGTGGTGCGCAGAAGAAGGACATGAGAAAATTCAAGTGCTTTGCTTGTTACAAGTTTGGTACAGTGTCCGAACAAGAAGAAGAAGAAACAATAGATGACGGCAACAACTAATATTGATAAGTATGTTGCATGATTTGAGAGAGAATATTCTCTCTATGTTGGTTATACATAGAGAGCATCTATCACCATCATTGATTTGGAGGATCAAAGGGATTCCCTACTTGTTGGTCATTCATTGAGTGTGTCCACAACTCCATCCACTTGGTACTTTGGCAGTGGAGATTTGAGCCATATGACAGGTGCACAGGATATGTTCAGTGGGTTGATTAAAGTTGGCTTGGACTTGGAGGTGGTGTTGGGTGATGACACTCTTGTCAAAGCGGTTGGGCATGGGACTGTTAACTTTTAGAGGGATTCCATGGAGCCCATGACGTTGAGGGATGTCATGCACATCATTGGGATGAAGAAGAACCTTTTATAGTTTCCACTATTGAGGACAAAGGATTTGGAGTGTATTTCCTGGATGGGAAAGTGCATGTCTTTCCCGAAGGAGTGGGTCCATCTGCCTCGTATGTTGTTGGAGTCAAATGCTAGAAATTGTAAAACTTATATTTTATCCTTGTCATGCTTTGGCACACATTAGAAACAACAATGATTTGTGCGAGTTGTGGAACATGAGGATGGCCCATTTGCATCATCATGCTTTGAGGACGATGAGAGATATGACTACAGGGTTACCAGAGTTTAGCATAGAGCATAGTGGTGTGTGCAGAGGTTGTGATTTGGGAAAGTACACCAAGATTGTTTTTTCGAACAGTGATAGCAGTTCAGTATGAGTATTTGATTTGATCCATTCTGATTTGTGTGGTCCCATATCATCTACTTCATTGATAGGATTTGAGTACTATTTTACCTTGATGACTAATATAGGAAGACTTGGATCTACTTCTTGAGAAATAAGAAATTATAGGAGGTCTTGAATAGGTTTCAAGAGTTCAAAACTCTTGTAGAGAACCAGAGAGAGGATGAATTGGCACTCAGGACAAATAATGGGGGTGATTATACCTTCAATGTGTTTGATGAGTTTTGCAGACATGAGGGTCTTAGGAGGAAATTGATTGTTCCATATACTCCATAGAAAAATGGAGTTGTTGAAAGGAAGAACATAGCTATAGTGGGAGCATTGAGATGGTGCTCCATGTTGAAAGTATTCCATTCTTTCTACGGGCTAAGGCATGTAGTACTACTGTCGATGTACAAAACATGAGTTCACACCATGCCTCAGGGTGTAAAATTCCTGAGGGAATGTTCACTGAGAAGAAGCCTAAGATAGGCCACTTTCACGAATTTGGATGCTTTACCCCTTATGAGAAGAGGACAAAAGTGGAGCCCACTCCAAAAAGAGGCATCTTTGTTGGTTATGACAAGACTTTGAAGGCCTTCCGCATATATCTTCCTACACATAGGAAAGATGTTGTGAGGAGGGAGGTAATATTTGAGGAGGAGCGAGCATTCATAAAGTCTCAAGAGTCAGACCAAGAGGAGAAATAGGCTCCTGCTTCACTTCACATGTGAGTTCATCTCAGATTTCATTGGTTTAGGGTGTAGGGTCATAGGTGTTAAATAAATGTAACTACAAAAGATATTTTATTTTGTATTGTTATTGTTATTACCCCTTCAGATATGTTGTTACTCATATTAGGGATGTCATTGATGTATTTGTTCATGTAAAGTATTGAGGTAAAACCTCTGTTGTAAGTCAGGTTAGTAGTACCCACTAAAGTACTATTAAAATGTATCTTTGAGTCTTCCAAGGCAAGTCAGCCTTGGCAGCAAGGAGAAGTCGACCCAGTTGGGTTATTAGGCCTCTCAGATGAACAATATAAATAGGAGAGGTGCTTCCCTCATTTGGACAAGAAAAACACTCAAGCAGTTGCGCTAGAGAGAGAAGAGACATTCCATTTGGAGGAGAGGAAGCAGTCTAGTCTTGTTATTGGGTCTAACTATGTACTTGGATGAAGTCTATATACATGAAGTTTTGTTGGTTTTTCTTCCCCGTGAGGGTTTCCCATGATAAATATTTGTGTTCTCTTTATGTTATGTTGTGCTTGTTATTCTTTCAGAGATCCTTTTGTTTTGGTATAACAACTTTTAAAATCTTAACATGGTATCAGAGCTAACCTGAAAGAAGACATTGTGCAACAGCTCATCTGACAATCTGACAAGCTGGGGTTTACTATTCTGGATACCTCCCACCATAGATCAGTTGAAAAACAAGGTCCACTCAACTCACCCTAGAAGGGTGCATCTTTCTGTCGAAGCAGTTTTTCATTCTGAGGATTTTCACTTTTTGACCTATCATTGTAGCTGGCAGAAACTAGGACATTAGATTTTTCAAGATTATATCCTCATATTCCTTAAAATCAAGATACAATCTAGCTCACCTTGGGGAGGCACATATTTTCCTCCTCTTAGATCTAGAAGTGATCATAGTTGGAAATTAGGGTTTCCTAGCCAAACCCTAGGCTATCCTGAAGATGGTTCCAAAAAAGGTCCACAAACTAGTAAGTACTATCTCCTAGATTTCCATTTGAGTTTCTCTTTCATTAAAGATGACAAACAGTACCAAGCTTGATGAAAATATTGAGGGAGCAAAGAACTTCAGAGCATGGAAGTACATAATCATGCTCATCCTTGCAGAACGTGGCCTAGATGGATTTATCAAGGAAGATGTCAAGGAACCAGAAGGAGAAGAGGCAAAGGCAAAACACAAAAAGGATATGATCAAAGTAAAAATAATCATAGGAAACTCTATCAAGGATCAGTTGATCTCCCATGTATCTGCAAAGAACACTCCTAAAGAAATGTTTGATGCACTAACTAATATGTTTGAAGGTAAGAAAATCAACCAAAGAATGACCTTGAGAAACCAACTCAAGGGTTTGAAGATACAGAAGACACAAACCATACAATCATATTTATCTAGAGTATCTCAGATCAAAGAACAGTTAAAATCCATTGGTGATATGGTTGAAGAATAAGAAGTGGTGATGACCACTCTGAATGGTCTCCCTAGAGAATGTGATTCCTTCATTAGAGAAATATGTGCTAGAAGAAATTTAACTAAATTCAAAAAACTATGGGAAGAATGTGTACAAGAAGAAGGAAGGATAATTAGCAGAGAAGAGAAGCTAAATGGCAATGAAGACCAGGCTCTAGCTACACACACCAAGAATGGAAGATTCAAGGTTCATCTCCTAGAAAATCACCTGACTTCAAGAGGAAATCTAGAAGGGATTATTCATCTTTTGAATGTTACTCATGTCATAAGATGAGACACATTGATAGACATTGTCCGCTTAAGAAAGATCAGTTTAAGAAGAAGAATCGGAAGTACCATGCCCACGCAGCTAAAGAAAATGAATCGGACAAGGAAAGGACCACAAAAAATGAAGACTCTAGTGAAGAGTATGCCCTAATTTCAGTTCTCACAAGTGCAGTCACTCATGGAAGTGACACTTGGCTCATAGATTGTGGTGCTTCCAAACACATGACATGACATAAGGATTCACTCTCTTGCCTTACCTAAAAAGACTATTTTCATAGGGTACAACTTGGAGATGACTATCAGTACCCCATCAAAGGAATGGGAGAAGCCTCTTGCAAATTAAGAACTGGAAATGTCATGAAGATGAAAGAAGTATTATATGTTCCAGGTTTAAAGAAGAATTTTCTTTCCATCTCAGCTCTAGACAAGAAAGGGTTTAAAGTTGCCTTTGTAGATGGTGAAGTCCTTATGTGGCCAAAAGGGAAAACAATAGATGATGCAATTGTAATCATTGTTGAAGAAGGAGGAATTTACAAGTTTAAGGACACATAGATTAAGCTCTTACAATTAGCACCATCAGTCCATGTGAACTATGGCACATAAGACTTTCTCATGTAAACTACAAAGCATTACCAATTGTGAGCAAGGTAGTCACAGGTCTACCAAAGATCCAGATCAACCATGAAGGGGTATGTAAAGTATGTGCTCATGGAAAAAACACCAAGAATCCATTTCCAAGCAGTAACAACAAAGAATTGGGTATCTTGGACATTGTACACTCAAATGTGTGCATACTGATGTCAGCCACTTCCTTAAGCGGGTATGTATATTATGTCTCCTTTATTGATGATTACTCTCATAATACTTGGATATACTTAAAAGGAAAAGATGAAATATTTGGAAAATTCAAGGAATTTAAGGTTCTTGTAGAGAATCTATCTAAAAAGAAGATCAAGATCTTAAGATTAGATAATGGAGGAGAATTCACTTCAAATGAAATCAAGGAATTTTGTAAGGAAGTTGGGATTAAGAGGGAGCTTACCACACCCTATAATCCACAACAAAATGGAGTTGTTGAAATAAAGAATAGATCCATCATGGAAGCAGTCAGAGCAATGATCCATGATCAAGATATTCCTATGCATCTATGGGTAGACGCAGCAAGACCTGCAGTCTATGTCCATAATAGAATATCTCACAATGATCTTGGAAACAAAACCCCAGAAGAGGATTTGGTGTTGGCCCTTCTTCTAGAGGCTATTTTTATTGGGAATTTCACTCCAAGAATTTTTTTTCAAAAAATTTTCTGCGTGGCTGTCATGGCCTTCTAGTTTCATGGAGCCTGGACTCCTTCGAGCTCCTCTCATGGAGTATTCCAGCGACCTTTCCTGATCCCTACTTGGTCATCGCTCTTCTGAAGGTCTTCGTGGCGTAAGGGAGGTTTCTTTCTCTCTTTGTGAAGAAGGTTGCCAGGAGGTCAAGCTTCAAGATAATTTCCAGATCTCTTGGTTGGAGGTGTCTCTCCGTTGAATTTTGGACCTGGTTCTTTTCTTGTGGAGTTTGGAATCCTTCCAGATCCATGATATAGATCTTTGATGGTTGATTTAAATATTTTGCAGAGGAAGGATTTGTCTGGTAGGAGCTATTGGAGCTTCCTGAATTCGGCAGTCGGTCGCTTGGATTTTCTTGATCCTGTTCACTGCTTTTTTGGGAATTTTCTTTTGCAAGTTTCTTAGATCTACGTTGGAGCTAAGGATTATCTATCTTCAAGTCCTTTTTGATTTATCTATATTGATGGTTGTCCCAATGGATTCTAGAGGGGTCCCTTCGCTCCCTCTCCCTCCTGACCTAGAAGCTTTCAAGAGGCTGATTGCTTCCTGCGGTAAGAGGAAAGGGGGGGTATCTAATAAGTTTGTCAAGAAGGTCGAAATTCTATCGATAGAGCTCCCAGCTGAACGAACTTGTCAATCGATGTTAAATCTTACTGAGCAGGGGCTCATCGGTCAATTCACTGACCTCTGGCCTTCTCCTAAGGCAAGTGAAGGATGGGTGCAGAGGAATTGGAAGCCTTTAGTATCATAGGATATTCGTAGTCATTTTGTTGGAAGAGGTTTCTTTGTGTTTCTTTTTGAATCTACAGAGGATAGAGACCTGATCTTCCAAAATGGCCCATACTTCATGGGACCTCAGGGGCTTTACCTGAATAAGTGGACCCCCAATTTCGATCCTTCCCGGGATGTCCCGTCTGCAGTCCCTATTTGGGTAAGATTACCCTTTCTTCGTTTGCATTGTTGGAACACTAAATCTTTGGTAATTATTGGGAACAATATTGGCAGATACATCGACAAGGTTGAAAGGAAACACCAATTTTCTTGCGCAAGAATTTGTGTAGAAGTTGATCTGGAGATTGGTCTGCCCGAAGCAATTCAGTTAATAGTTGTAGATTGGTCTTATACCCAGGAGTTGGACTATGAACAAATTCCATTTAAATGTATATTTTGTAATGGCTGTGGCCATTTCACTCGAAATTGCAAAAAAAAACTTGAAGAGGTCAATCCTAAAGAGAAAGAAGATCAATGGACCCAAGCCCAAAAATCAGGAAATACCACTCAGGGTCCTAGAAAGAAAGGAAAAGAAAGTAAATCAGTGTTAGGTGACTCTGCTGCTGGGTAAACTCCTATTTTATCTCAGTTTGCTGCCATTCCCAAGGATTCACCCAATCCTTTTGTTGTCTTAAATTCCTCTGAAGCTATCCTCGAAGAAGGCGAATTGCGGCAAATTGAAGTGAATAAGCTTGTCTCTGAAGAAAATATTGTGTCTAAGGATCTAACTGGCCCATATTTCTTGGCTCCTCCCTTAGAAGGTGGATCCCCTCTCCCTTCTGCTATTGATACTAGCTCTCCTCCTTCTTATGCTGATATTGCTCAGAAGAAACATTGTGCCAGCTCTAGTTCTTCAGAAGATGACTCTTTTGAGTCGTCCAAAAAAACTGGCAGGAAGTTCAAGAAGGAGATAAGAGAAGAAAAGGATGAAAGGATTAAGACTAGAGGTAGTTAGGCCACAATTGAAATGTCCTATGGGGGGAATAAGAGAAACAGACACCATAAGGGAGTAATTACTCCCTCTCCATTGGTTAAGTAATGCAAATAACCTCTTGGAATTGTAGGGGATTGGGGCACCCAAGCAAAGTCGAAGCTGTTAAAAACTTAATGAATTTTGCTATTACTGATCTCCTATTGCTCCAAGAGACCAAAATTGAGGAGGATGCTCTCCTTCTCATAAGCAAAAATAAATGGAATTTGAGTTCTAGTAAAGCGGTCAGTGCCAGAGGTTCCTGTGGGGGACTAGCTACACTATGGCGTGAAGAGAATTTTCAGTTTAAAAAGAGCATGCTGGATCTTTTCAGAACTCTTTCATTATACCAGTAAGATCACTTTTGCCCTCTTTAATTTCTACGCTCTAGTCAATTATGTGGAAAAAAAAGAATGATGGCAGTTGAAATCCGATTTTCATGAGCTCCATTCTCCAACAAATATAATTATAGCAGGAGACCTCAATATTATTGTAGCTCCGAATGAGAAAAAAGGAGGTTTGTGTGGAAAAGATTACATGCAAGATATTGTGGAATATTTGATCCAAGTTTGGGACTTGAATGACTTAAAGCCTAAGCTTGGGCGTTACATGTGGTCAAATCATAGAGTGGGGGCCGCTAGCATTTTTACCAGGCTAGATCGTTTCCTAGTTCACAGTTCTCTGCTGGATAGTAAGTTGATTATCTCAACTAAAATTCTTCCTAAGCTTGCGTCAGACCATCATCCAATCACTTTGCACTTTGAAATACAAGAGGAGCTCAGCCCTATTCCATTTAGGTTCAGCTCTCTCTGGCTTAAACGCTAAGGGTCTATGGACATCGTTTCTCAGGCGTGGTCCCATTATGTAGATGGCTCTCCCAGCTTTGTCTAGGAACAAAAGTTGAAACAGACTAAGAGCGTGCTGAAGAATTGGATTAAAATGCCTCTCCTTACTCCATTGAATAACAGGAAGGATAGAGTGGCAGAGGTTTCTGCTTTGCAATTTGAATTGGAAAATGAGAAATTACCACCTCTCACATCACCCTGGAACAAATTGCTCAGCTAAAAACTAATAATTCTTTCAGGCAAGAGGAGGAGCATCTCAGGTTGAAGTCAAGAAGCCTCTGGCTAAAGGCAGGGGATAAGAACTCTTCATTCTTCCATCGTCAGTGTAGGGCCAGGCACGCCTAGAATCACATTTCGAAAATATCTGATGATGAAGGGGTCATCATTAAAGGCCAAGATCTTCTCAAGTAGTCAGCTAGCAGGCACTTTCAAATGTTGTTTCAAGATGATGGTTGTTCCGATGAGGAAGTGTCTTCCGAATTTCTGGATAATGTTCCTTCTCTGGTCAACAATGAGGACAATTTTGATTCAATAAAGCCTTTCTCGGAAAAGGAAATTATTGAAGTCATTTGGGCCATGAAGTCTGATAAAGCTCCTGGGCCAGAGGGCTTCTCGATCCACTTTTATAAATTATGTTGGCCCATCATTAAATTTGATCTACTGGGTATGATTTCTGCCTTCCAGAAAAAAGCAAAACTGGGTGGGTGCACCAACTCTACATTCCTTGCCCTCATCCCTAAAGAAGTCAATCCTTCTTCTTTCAATAGGTTCTAACCCATCTCTGTGTTTAATGCTTCTTATAAAATAATAGCCAAGATCTTAGCTAACAGATTAAAGCCATTGCTTGGTAAGCTGATCTCTCCCCTTCAGGGGGGTTTCATTAAAGGTAGACATCTAGTGGATAATGTCATCCAAGTACAAGAAACTTTGCATTCAAGTTTCTTAAGGAAAGAGAAAGGCATGATAATAAAGTTGGATATGAAGAACGCTTTTGACCGAGTTAAGCTTCCTTTCCTTTATGAAGTTTTGCTATCTTTTGGTTTTTGCCCTGATTTTGTAAACTTGATCAAAGCATGTACAGACAAGCCTTGGATTGCACCATTAGTAAATGGTAGACCCATTGATTTATTTAAAGCCACTTGAGGCCTTCGTCAAGGCTATCCGATGTCTCCCTTCCTATACATCTTGAAGGTTGTTGAAACCCTTAGCAGAAAACTCTTAGCTGAAAAGGAAGATGGGTATATCCCGGGAATTAAGATTGCCAGGGGTCTCGATACAATCAACCATGCTCTTTTCGCAGATGACTCTCTTCTCCTAGGAGGGGCCTCTAAGAAATATCTCTTCAGCCAATACTCCTTCTGGCTCAGCTATTTGGAATTCTTGCAGGAAAGCGTTTGTATTTTTCATTAAAAATATTTATAGAGTCCCAGGTAATGGGATGAAGACCCTTCTCCGGGAGGATTCTATCTCTAGCACTCCTCCCCTCTCCTCTGTTCCTCAATTATTTGAGATAATGAACTGGTCAAAGAATAAAGGTCTATTACGCCCGACATATATTTGTATTTGGGATAATGAAGGAAATTGGACAGGATGGAATTTTCCAGATCTCCCAGTTCAATTTAATCCCCAAAAAACGGTGTTGATCTCTAATCTCTTTAGCCTAGCTCTAGTTCACTCTTCACAAAAAGATTGTTGGGGTTGGGGTCTAGACGGTTTTTACTCTGCAGCTAAAGCGCTCATGTTTCTTCAACCAACTCACAAGTCCTCCTTATCTCCTGCGATTTGGCAAACCGTTTGGCATTCATCCTACCTTCTGAAGGTAAATTTCTTAGTATGGTTGCTATTAAAAAAACCATTGACAGGTGATAACCTCCTCAAGCGTGGTTTTAATGGGCCATTCAGATGTTGTTTCTGTCAGGCAGCTCTAGAGTTTGCCAATCACCTCATGTTCGGTTGTGATTTCTCTAAAAAGGCCTAGACTATGGTTCTTCACAACGTACAGATTAACTGCCCTTTACAAAACTTTGTTAAAAAGTTTTATTCAGCGTGGCATGACCGACGTCCTCCAAAGCTCAATGCAGCAGTTCTGCATAAACATTGGCACTCAATTCCGAAGTACACGCTGTGGTCATTGTGGATTGCTAGGAACAATTGCATCTTCAGTGATCAACATCCTATTTACTAGCTTGTTGCTTGAAAATCATTATCGTCGTTAGTCGAATCAATTGGTCAGTCTGTCTCTTCTTTGCCAGCTTCATTGCAGTTGGGATCTTGTTCAAATGTTGTGGGAAAACTTCTTATTAAGCCTGTTTTGTCCCCTTCGTGGAGGTATGATGGAGAGAATGTTGCATTCAACTCTTTCTGGTCGAGTACATCATCGGCTGCAATTTTTTTTGATGGTGCTTCTAAAGGTAACCCCGGGGTCTCCGGCACTGGTGGTCTGGTCTTCTATCTAGACAGATTATCTTCTATCAGGTTTAGTTGGGGGCTTGGCATCATGACTAACAATCAAGCAGAAAACTGCAGCTTGCTCCTGGTGACTCAGTTTCCTAAGGATAAAGGATACAAGTCTATCCAAATTTATGGCGACTCTAAAATATTGATAAAATCTTTAAATTCCTCTGACAGTCTTAAAAATTCTGCCTTGATTGTAACTTTGCAGAGAATTAAGAGAATTTTGAAAGCTTTTGATAAGGTTGATTCCTTCCATATCCTTCGAGGCCTAGATAATTCTATTGATGCTTTGGCAAACCAAGCTTGTCTTCTTCCTCAATGTTTTCTCAGTATTAGTGGGGAACCCAGTTATTTTAACCCAATCCCGTAATTTCAAGTAGTGTAAAGCAGATTGATAGGGTGATTCTCTTCCTCTCTGATATGATTTGTAAAGTCTCAGATTCTTTCGTATTTGTAATTAGGTTGATTGGTTATTGCCAAAATAGACATGCTCTCTTCTCAATAAAACTATATGTTTTTGTTAAAAAAACAAAAAAAACAAAACCCCAGAAGAAGTGTTCACTGGTGAAAATCCCAAAGTAAGCCACCTAAAGATATTTGGTCATCACGTGTACTTACATGTTCCGAAGGAGAAAAGATCAAAGTTGGACCATTGAGAAGAGAAGGGAATATTTGTTGGATACTGTGAACATTGAAAAGCTTATAGAATTTATATTTAAGGATTTCATCAAATCGAGATCAGTAGAGATGTTACATTTGATGAAGATGCAACCTTCACCAAATCCAGAAAGATCCTTGCAGATGAGGATCATGAAGAGGAGAAGGAGGCTCCTAGAGCCACATAAGATATCAGATGACCAATTAGAGATATTGAAGAATATCCTATACAAGAAGATCATGACCTTGCAGATCCTCAAGGACTTACGAAAACACCCCAGAAGATGACCTCAACAAATAGAAGACAAGCTTGGTTTCGTGATATAATCAAGGAAGCATAAATATATGGTGCACTAAAATGAAGCAAAAGACAAAGAATCCATTCGAACTATGTAGCACTAATGAGAAATCTTGTTGATGAAGAATCGACATGTTTTGAAGAAGCTTCAAAGAAGAAAGAATGGATGCAGGCCATGATCGAAGAATATCGGTCAATAATAAATAATGATGTTTGGGATGTGGTGCCAAGACCAAAGGACAAGTTAGTAGTTTCTTCAAAATGGATTTTGAAGACAAAGCATTCAACAGATGGCAGTATTGAAAAGTTTAAAGCAAGATTTGTCGCACGAGGTTTTTCACAGAAGGAAGGAATTGATTATGAAGAAAATTTTGCACTAGTAGCAAGATATACTTATGCCATGACTGTCCTTGCCTTGGCATCCAAGATGAAATGGGAGCTACATCAAATGGATGTAAAAAGAACTTTCCTAATTGGAGTCATAGAAGAAGAAGTATATATTGAACAACCACCAGGATTTGAAACCCACGACAAGGAAACACATGTATGCAAATTAAAAAAAGCTCTATATGCGTTACAACAAGCACCCATAGCATGGTATGGAAGAATTGATGGATTCCTAATGAATTTGGGCTTTACCAAAAGTAAAGTTGATTCCAACCTTTAGGTTGAAGATGATGGAACCATGATATTACTATTATATGTAGATGACATATTCTTGACAGGGAAGGAGATGCTCATCAATGAATGTAAGAAGAAATTTGCAACAGAATTTGAGATGAAAGACCTTGGCACAATGCACCATTTCCTAGGGCTTGAAGTATGGCAGTTTCCTAATGAGATTTTCCTAAACTAGGGAAAATACACATTAGAGAAATTGAAGAGATTTGGGATGTTAGATTGCAAAGAAATTAACACTTCAATGGTGACAAACCTGAAGCTACTAAATGATGATTCTTCAAAAAGAGTAGATGTCACATTATATAGACAGATTATTGGCTCACAGATGTATCTGAGAAATACAAGACCAGATATATGTTTTGCTTTGAACACATTGATTCAGTATATGGTGGAGCCTCAACATGTTCATCTAGTTGCAGCAAAACATGTGATGAGGTACCTAAAAGGTACATTGGACTGTGGACTTGGATATACAACCGACAATGAGTTCAGATTGTGTGGCTATACTGATTTAGATTGGGCAAAAGTGCTAAAGATAAAAATAGCACTTTAGTATGTTGTTTCAGTCTGGGATCAGGTGTGATCTCATGGATTAGCAGAAATAAAAAAAGTGTTTCTCTCAGTACAACCGAGGCTTAGTACATTGCAGCATGTTCAGCCTGTAGCGAAGTAGTATGGCTTCACAAACTATTGGAAGGATTGTTCGATACTGAGATGGATGCAACTAAGATCTATTGTGACAACTAGAGTTGCATCAATTTAGCAGAGAACCCGATGTTTCATGATAAGTCAAAACATATAGAGATAAAGTATCATTACATCTGGGATATGGTGCAGAGAGGAGCTATGAAGCTCCAGTATGTTCCTACAGAGGAAGAAGTTGTTGATGTATTGACTAAGCTTTTGTCTCGTGTAAAGTTTGAACACTTTTGAGACAAGCTTGGTGTTGTCTAAAAGGACCTCCCTGGAAAGAGGGAGTGATGATGATATTATTATTGATGATGAGATGACAGTGATGTGTGTAATATCCCAAATCCTGATATTTTTAATTCTAAGCAAATACGCTGATACAACCGGGCATGCAAATTGCCATGCAAAAATCCCTATTTTATAGCAAAAATTAGGGTTAGGGTTTGTAGGATAGAATGAACACTTACCACTGATAAGCGGGTTGGTCTGCTCCTGAGAGAGTATGCACGCATCAAGAGCTGAATCAGATATGAACTGATATCTTCTGCTTCCAATGAAACCCCAGCAGCACGAACCCCAGATCAGCTAAGGGTGATGTTTTTAGTGAAGGAGGTGTCCGATGAAGTTGCTGATTTGCAGGACTGATAGCCTTCCCATGCCAGAGAGACTGAATGTCACATGCAGAAATTCGGAGGTATCTAGGTAGGCTAGTGAATTGTTCTAGAGGTGCAGCTGCTCATGCCCCCCTAATCCCAAAACGGCTGATAACTGCTCAGGATGAGAACGATTGGATCTGATAATCACTGGGTACTGGAGTAAGATGCTGATGATGAGAATGGTGCATGAGTTTCAAAGGTAAACTGAGATCTGAAGACCTCGCGAATGATTGGGGATTTCCGACTAAAAACCCCTTACGACCGCACACGTGCCCCTGCAACAATTTCTACCGTATACTGGATAACTATGAATAAATGAAAGAGCAGATGGTGAACCTATATGGCTTACCTTGAATGAGACTAGGGCAGATATCTCAATGCCGAAACCCCACTAGCTGAAGACGCTGTCTCCAACCCCAACTGTTGTGCTGCACGTTGTGCTGCTATTTAAGAGCTCCAAAATAATAATCATCAAAAGTGAGTCTCCTTTCACTTTATCTTCCTTTTATAACTTTCAACTGTGAAAACCCTAATCTTTGACCTAATTAGGTCACTTTATTTTCTAATTTGCAGTTGACTTGCATGCATGCACATGGAGACTTAAATGAGTGCATGCATCATTAAATAATGCTTAGATGGCATGTATGATGGTGGCCTTTGGCCCTTCTTGACCTAATGGTGATAACATGATGACGCCTTAGATTTTCTATAGATGGCATCAGTCTTTAGATGATTCCCTAACTGTCAGTAACTGCTGGAACCCACATGAATCACATAGGTTAGTGATTTTGGTCCTCAATGCCTAATCAGATGAGGACATTACAGTCCTCCCTCCTTGAGATTGCTTGTCCTCAAGCAACTACAAACTGGGATGCTGCAATACCTATTCACCTTCCCATGTGGCATCCTCTGGTGGTAGTTCCTTCCACTGAACCAAGTATTCCCTAATTACCTTGTTCTTGAGTTTCCTTTCTCTAGTCTGTATGATCCGTTCAAGAATTAGTATCAGTAGTCCTTCATCATCTAAAGGAGGTAATTCTGTTAATGGATCAATGTGTTTCCCAAGGGTCTTTTTCAGGTTGGACACATGGAACACATTGTGAATTTTACTTTCCTGTGGTAGTTCTAGCTCATATGCCACCTCTCCCACCTTCCTGATTATTATGTACGGTCCATAAAAGCGAGGTTTTAACTTTTTTGCTCCTTTCTTCTTAAGCGAAGATTATCTGTAAGGTTGGAGCCTTAAGTATACCAAATCCCTACCTCAAAGCTCCGCGCAATCCTGTGTTTGTCTGCATATAACTTCTGCTGATTCTGGGTTGTCTATAAGTTTTCCTTCAATATTTTAAGAATATCTTGACTGTCCTGTATCCAATCCTTTGCCTTAGGAGCCCTACTATCTCCAAATTCCAAATCTGCATAGTCCAGGGCCTCGTAGCCACATAATTCCTTAAAAGGAGTCATCCTAATAGACATGTGATAGGTATTATTGTAGCAATACTCACCTAAGTGTAGCCATTTGATCCAGGTTCGTTGCTGCCCTATTACGTAGTTCCTCAGATATCCTTCAATCCAATTGTTGACTATTTTAGTTTGTCCATCACTTTGGGGATGATAACTTGTGCTGGTAGCCAGTTCAGTCCCCACTAATCTGAATAGTTCCTGCCAGAAGGCACCTGTGAATCTGTTATCCTGATCACTGACAATGGTCTTAGGTAACCCATGTAGCTTGAATACCTCCCTGAAGAATAACTCAGCTACTTGAGCTACAGAGTAATATGATGATATAGAAAAGAAATGTGCACAATTGGTCAGTCTATCAACTACTACATATAAACAATCTCGCCCTTGGACCTTGGGCAACCCTGTAATGAAGTCCATAGAGACGCTTTCCCACTTCTGTTCTGGAATTGGTAGTGGCTGAATCAACCCTGCTGGATGGATGTTCTCAATCTTGTTCTGCTGACAGATGCTACATTCTTGTACGTGCTGCATAACTTCCCCCTTGAGGCCCTTCCATGACAAACTCTCTCGGATCTGTCTGTAGGTCTTCAAGAAACCCTGATGTCCTGATAATGGAGAGTCATGTGTTGCCTGAAAGATCTTTTTCCTCAACATGGATTCTGGGACGAGGTATATCATGTTCTTGTAGTAGATGATGTCATCAATAATCTTATACCTATCATCTTGAATTTGTCCATCCAATAACTCGCAAGCGAATTTATTTTTGGAGTATTCTACTAAGAGAAGTGCCCTCCAATCTGTGGATATACTCCTGAGAGATAGTGAGGTAGGATGCCTGGATAATGCATCAACTACTACATTATTCTTACCTTTTACACACTCGATCTCGAAATCATAGGCTTGCACTTTGCTGACCCATTTCTGTTGGCGCTCATTCAGTTCCTTCTGCTCTAGGAAATACTTGAGGCTATTATGATCTGTTTTGATTTTGAACTTACTGCCCACTAGGTACTGTCTGAATTTCGTGAGAGCATGTAAGATGGATAGCATCTCTTTGTCATATATGGAGTAGTGGTGCTCGTAGTTCTTCAATTTACGACTCTGAAATGCAATAGGGTGATGATTTTGGATCAACACTGCTCCTAACCCTTCCCCTGAGGCATCACATTCTACTATAAAGGGTTGGGAGAAGTCTGGTAATGCCAAAATTGGACAAGAACTCATAATAACCTTCATCTCCTCGAAAGTTTTCTGTGCTAAGTCTATCCAGGTGAATGCTCCCTTCTTTGTGAGATCTATGAGGGGTGCTGCAAATTGGGAGAATCCCTTAACGTACCATCGGTAATAGGGTGACAGTCCTAAGAAACCTCTCAATGCTGTGATTGTTTTTGGCACGAGCCAATATCTGATAGCTCGAATTTTCTCCACGTCAACATGTACTCCTTCCTCATTGATTATGTGCCCTACGTACAACATTTTCTTCATGCCAAATTTACACTTGGACATCTTCACATAAAGTGAGTGTTCTTCTAGAATGCTCAGTACTTCGTCTAGGTGTTTCATATTCTCTTCCCATGTTTTGTTGTAAATCAGGATGTCATCAAAGAATACTAGCAAAAACTTACGTTGTTGAACTTTGAAGGTATGGTTCATGCATGACTGGAAAGTGGCTAGAGCATTGGTAAGTCCAAAGGGCATGACCAAAAACTCATAGTGACCATAGTGACAGTGAAAAGTTGTTTTGGAGATGTCTTGGTCCCTTACTCTGATCTAATGGTACCTCGAGCGAAGATCAATCTTGGAGGAGTATTTGGCTCCCCGAAGTTCATCCATGAGTTCATCAATTCTAGGGATGGGATACTTGTTCTTAATGGTCTTTTTGTTGAGTGCTCGATAGTCGATGCACATTCGCAATGTACTATCCTTCTTCTTGACCAATACTATTGAGGATGCGAAGGGGCTAGAACTGGGCTAAATATATCCAAGCTCCAGTAATTCTTTAATTGTTTTCTCGATCTCATCCTTGTATCTTTTGGGATGCCGGTAAGGAGTGGTGATGACTGCTTGTGTCCCATCCTCTAGCTCAAGAATGTGTTCAAAGCCTCGGTCTAGCGGTCTACCTGATGGAAGGTCGGGGTCCCGAAAAACCTTTTCATGCTTCTGTAGCAAGGCCTGAATGTCACTTGGGTGTCGTGTGCTGGTTTCTGGGGGTTTCCTAAAGGCGACTGTCACATACCCCAATTTTGTAAAATAATGTTAATTGTTTTAATTTGATTTCCTAAGACATTATGTTAAATTTAATGCTAAGTAGGAACTGATGACTCAGCAGAGTCAAAAGAAGCGGAATGTAATTCTGAATATTTTATTATTAATAAATAAAAAGTGGAGACAACAGCTTGGGAGAGTTGTTAATAAGAGTGTTACTGGTCAAACTGGTGGAAGGAACTAGGTGGAGAGCAAAAGACAAGTGGCAGCATCCTCAAACACTTCCTATGTTGCAGGTGGAAACTTCCCTACATTTGGGGTCATGATCCCCCAAGAAAGTGGAATTAGAGCAAGTGGCTCAATAAATGACAACTAACCCAAAAAAGACCTAGGCAATCTTTTAAAAGTACCCAATGAATAGAGCTGAGCTTGCTCATATATTTTCCAGGAGAAGAATCATTCAGGAGGAATGCACTTCAAGGAATTCATTGGGGAAAAGGGAAAACTGTAAGGAAGGTGTTTTGAGAGATAATATGCAGTAACTTGGTCTGATACAACTTGCTAGCTGAGAGAATTTACTGATAAGTTCAGGATTGGTATCGAGTTTGAAGACTGGTACTTGATTATTGATGCACCTAGTTCCAGCCAGGGAGACCAGAGCAAGCTCGGGGGTCCTGAGGAGTCGCTGTTTGAGCGCTCTCCAGGAGTTGGTAGGGAGGAACGGCCTCCCATTGCTGTTGTCATCCAAGCGCAGAGAACAGGTTCTGTTATTACTTAAATTTATGTGTTGTTATCTGTGTACGATTGAATGTTGTAGTATAGCTTATGATGTAAACACTTAGATGGTTTAGCAATGAAGTTGTTCTTAGGTGGTTTAGTAATAGAATCAATTCGATGAGAAATAAAACCCTACCTGCGTTTTTTCTCATCTGGAGTGATCCATACCGTACTCCTGCACAGGTGGAGAAATTATAAATAAAGATAGTATGATGAAAATGTAGATTAAGATGTTAGCCTAAAGATTAGAATGTTTTATTTATCTATTATCAGAAGAAATATCATTTTACTGATAGTAGTGTGTGCTAGTAGATAAAACTATTCCTTGAACAGTATTTACTTTCAGTAATCATATTATCTCTTTTTTTTTAAAACCAAAGAGAAGAACATAATAGTTACGCTGAAGTAGGACTAGACTAGATAAACATGCTATTTATTTTTACAGTTTATTTCTTTCAGTTTAGGATAATTTAACTACTATATGTCTAACAACAAAACTGAAAGTAGGAATAGTGAAATATTGATTTAATTCTACTGTCAAACCAAGATGGTTCTAGATTTTATGTATGATTAGTAATGTAACTAATTCATTCATTATGTTTTTTATCTAACAGAGCTCGAACAATATCTAGAGCTATAATTCTAACTTTCATAAAGTTTAAACAAATATTACAATATATACACAAGGTAGATCATAGATAGTTTGTTCATTGTTTTATTTTATATTTAATGACATCATAAATTAATAAGATAAAATAAATACTAAGAGAACTTTTATAAAGTATTTAGCACAGAAGACATAAGAAATAAACAACAGAATATTATCTCTCTATGCTTTTACAAAATAAACTAAGTATAAATATCATCAGAAGCAATAGTGCTTACTGGTAAGATAACTTTCTTATAGAATACTTTCTTATTATAACTATATACAGACTATGCAGGAAATATACAAATTATAGGAATAGTATTATTATGTAATTAAAGTAATGTTTTTATCTCATTATTGTAAACCTGAAATAAAATATAAGTTCTGCACTCAAAGATTAACTGACAGTTACTTAAGAACTTCATTAAAAACATAAAGACCCTATATTTCCGAAGGGTATAAACTATATAACAACATTTACAATTTCTTTAATAATAAATTAAGTCAATATATAAATAATGTACAGGAAACCCTAGCAACGAATTTCAAAAATATTACGGTTAAAAATCAAGTACATTATCGTGCAGGAAGTAATATCAGAGTAACAGAATGCTCGACTTATCGAGCTTAACAAATATTCTAAAAAACATAATTAATAACCCCCCATAATTTACAGAAGAGCAATATAAATTTACGATAATTTTAAAGAAGCTGCAATATTTTTCTCATACTGTTAAATTAGGGTAAAAACCCTATTAATCCAAAATATACAACAGAGTTAACAACTGTAGAATCCAATTCAGTATTTTACTCACGGTCATAATTAAAATCCACAGAGTGAGGCTTTTACAGCCTTTCCATTTATATATATATATAAACACAGTATTCAAAACAAGACAAAATTTACACTCACGGCCGAAGCCGGAGAACCCTGCGTTGAGCAAGGGTTTTAACACCCATTAAAAACAACGAATCAAATAACCAGAATAACCAAAACCCACAAGGATTATTCAGACCGTGATGACCAACCCAAAATATCCCATACGGGTTTGGACAAGGTAGAACAACCATGGAAAGTCCAGGGCTTACCGTAACCATCAAGTCGCCGCTACCTCGTACCAACTATGCAGATAGAAAGAGACAGGTTTATACCTACAAATTCATCACACTTTCTACTGTTAAAAATATATATCAAAAGTAAACAGTTATATAAGTAAAGAAATGTGCAATAATAATGAAAGAGTCAATGACTCCTTACCTCAAATTTTAATTGAAATGTAACCACCGATAACCAGCAATGCAGTGACCAACACGAGGAGGAGACAGACTCTCATTTGCCACAGGAAAGTCAGAGGTTACTAACACTGTATTCACCAACAACGGCCGAGAGTTGAAGCTTTTGGCTGGGCAAATGTATCGCTTGGGCCGTAACCAAACACTACAAACCCTATGTACCAAATACTTCAACACAAAACCTCGACTGCCACTGCCGAGCCCAAGGGAGGAATGACTTGCAGACTGGAAAACGCCAAGTGGAGCAAACAAGGGAAGTTAAACATTGGAGCAAATATCACCAACCCTTACCCAAGTATCAAGCAAAGTTGTGACAACACCTCTCTGCTAAGTGTTAGAGACAAACTTTGGAGGAGGAGCAGTAACAGGGGGAAACTATCAGCAGCAAGAGGTAAGCGGCAAAGCAGTCGAGAACATCGCCGCAGAGTGACAGGAGCCCAAAGGCGAAGGAGAGAATGACGAGTTAGGGTTTGCTGTGGCCCTTTTTAACTATGCAATACATGGATAAGATAATGCCACATACATCATTTAAATTCTTGCATGCAGTGGGTTTTTGGTCTATAGTTGCATCGTGTCCTCACTGGAGTTTTTCTTGCCAATCATTCATTTGCTGTAATGAAGGTTCTATTATAAACCTAGCCCAAAGTCAACCTACCATACGTTGCATGGAGCAAAGAAATTATTAATAATTAAACTATAAACCCTTTGCCTTTGCCATCATCGTGGTCGTGGGGATCTCACGACCCTTGTACTTCATAAAGTATGGTGTTCATAAATCATAAGTCGAGTATTAGCCTTGTTTACATCATGGCGTGGACCTTGCATAACCCTTTTTTTTCTATGCTAAGCAAATAGTTTACCATCAAGCAATTATATCTTGGTAGCGACAAATTCTTGTAAGTATGTTTTATAAAGAAACTAATAATGTTTATTTTCTTGGTGGGAACTGTACTCACAAGTAAGTGTTCATTCCATCAAGTAGTTATAACATAAGCAAAAGTAGAACCAATATTTAACTTAATATGTTATGCATATAAAAGAGATAAAGGAAGCATTATAGTAAAAGATTATAGAACTTAGATTCTAGAGTAAACCTTAGAATCTTCATGGGTGAGGTCTATCCTATGATTCCTTTGTTCAATAAACATAGCATTTAACTGCTAAATCAACTTAAACTTTATTCAAGGTTAGGTTAATGGTTATGCATGAAAGAAATTTATGTAATCAATCTTTAGTAAATGTCTTTCTTGTTAGTGTTAATCTCTTTATATTTGTATGATTATTATTGAACTAGCAAGATATGCTTTTAAGCATGTTAAGGCTCAGAATGCTTATGACTAAATCTGGAAATTTTAATAATATACATTCTAACCATAACTGAATGATACTTTCCAAGCAATTACAGCACAGAAGAATTTAACCCTCCAACACTAGTATAAATTAAATGACTGTAGTATGCATTAAGGTTATAACCCCTTTAAATTTCAAAGTAATGAAAGTAGAATTTTGGTATATAAACTATTTATCAATATGCACTACGTTCATATCAAGCAGTAGCCCAGTCAATCATGGTGTAAATAGTAATTTGTAAAATGTGAATTAGAACATTGACTTTATAACTCTGTCATTCTTACGATGCGTGTAAAGAAATATTTAAGGCTTTTTACACTTGACAACTATGATAGACATCCAATAGTTCAGTAAATATCAGGAACTATAAATTTACAGCTACTAGGAAATAAGGCAGCTGTAGCCATTACTAACAGAACTGAATCTCATTTCTTAGCATCTTAAAAAGCAAGACAATTTAATGATTTTACCTTGATAAACTTTGGAAATTCGTTAGTATATATTTTCTTTACTGAGCTTTTATTTTGCGACGAACTTGTAATTAAATGCTTTAGAATTTTGACAACAGCATCCGAACTTCTTACCTGTAGTCTGTAAGAACAGGAAACCTCTGCATTAGCTCGAAAGCTAAGTAAGCCTAGAATTTCATGACAGTCCCACCTTGTGGTCGTAAAGAGAAAACAAATCAGTAAACTGAAAAGGAACTGTTCTATCAATAAACATAACCAAATAGATAATTCAAATAATGGATTCAGTAACATATAACTAATTAAATAATTAGTTTACTGCATTTTTTTGAAAATTTTAAATTTTTCGGAAAATTTGGGGTTTTGATAGTGACCAAACATTCTGCAGCCCATTCTATATCATCCTGTCGGAGGACTACCTCCATTCTCTGTGACGAGACCGGTTTTGGGGGATAAGTGTTCATGCCCCTCAAAACTACCCGTTTGCCGTCTGGCCCCTGGAACTCCATTTCCATTGCCCTGTAGCCTGTAGTGTATTTCCCTATGGAATAAAGCCACTGAACATCCAATACTACATGAGTATCTGATACATCTACTACATAGAAGGAATCTATCATCTGATAGTTACCTAAGGTGACATTCAATTTTGGAATCCAGTAGTTGCACTCCATGCTGGAGTTCCCGGCTACTGCTACAGTGAATCCTTCGAACTTCTCGGTTTGAATACCTCTCTTGGCTACCCAAGCGGAGTCAATGAAATTGTAGGTTGCTCCCCCATCAATCAATACTCCTACTCTATGACCCTGTACTACTCCTCTGACCCAGAGAGTATGGAATCTTGGTACTCCAGATACTGTAGTAATGACTCCCTTTGGTGTATCACCCTGGTGTGATTCTTCCTCAACTACCCGTAGTTCTTTCGTGGCTTCCTGCTCATAGTCATCCTCATCACTGTCCGAATATACCTCGATGTAGTGAGCCTTCGCCTTCCCTGCACACCTGTGTCCTGGTACCCATGGTTCCTGACAAGCGAAACATAGTTTCTTCCTCCTGAAGTCTTTCCTAGTGTCCTCGTCTAACCATGTTTTCTTGGGAACATCCTGCTGGAAAGGTTTCTTATCCTTGTCCCTAACAGGGAAGTTGGTTTTGAGCAGGAACCTGTTCTTGGGGACTGAATCCTGTAGATATCTGGCTCTGCTAATGGCATCCTGCAGAGTGAGGGGTTTGTAGGCTTTCACCCATCCCCGTAGTAGCTCTGTTAGGGCCTCAGTGAATAACATAGTCAACCTGCTCTCTGACACATCTGTTACCATGACCACTATCCTCTAGAATTATGAGATGAAGTCTTCTGCACTACCTTCCTGTTTGAGTTGATACAACTCCCTGAAATGTGTCTTTGGATCCAGCCTGTCAAACCGCTCCATGAGCTTCTGAGTGAACTCACCGTAGGAGTGTATGGTGTTGTGACCCAATGTCACCAATCCGTGGTACCACCACTCGTGAGCTTCTCCGTCTAGGTGGAGTGTAGCCAATTTAATGGAATCTGTCTCTGTCATGGGATTGAGTTGGAAATAGGTATCCAACTTTTGAACCCATATCCTTGCTGAACCTCCGTGAGTCCCATCAAAGTTTGGGATGGTCAACCTGCCCAAGGTCTTCTGCAACTCATAGTTGTGATTGAATCCCTTGTTGAAATTCCTAGGCCTGTTCCTACTCTTCATGTTGTATAAATCCGAGAAAGACATGGCGGCATGAAACTCATCCCCTAAGTCTCTATATTTCTGCAAATAAGCCCCAAAAGGTTCGCTAGGTTCTACCTACATGACTGGACCACCTACTATATCTGCCAAGAAGTGAGGCATGGTAGGCCTATTGGAAGGTCTGCTATATATGTGCGGTGTATTCTGTATATTAGTATATGCAACATTTCCACTGCTACTTGTAGCTCCTCGATCTACCAGTGAGGGTGGTGTACTGTTGACACCTATTTCTGGTTTCACAGATAATCTGTTGATTGCATTGAGTACATCTTTTTCCCCTTTGGCTAAGTCTTGCAATGCAGATACTAAGTTGTGAAACTCCATCCTTTCCTCCTCTTCTCTAGTTCCTTTTCCCTTATCAGAGTGTATACCTATTTGTTCCATGTCTGAGCTGATATCCTCTAGTTCGATATCCTCAAATTCCTCTATGTATCTACTCTTTCTTCTCCTATAGGTTACAAAAGGGTCTCCTTCTGTATTCATCTATGTCTCATTTCTTAAGCCCACAGTTGGCCAAGAAGATAGCTCTGATACCACTATAATATCCCAAATCCCAATATTTTCTAATTCTAAGCAAATACGCTGATACAACCGGGCATGCAAATTGCCATGCAAAAATCCCTATTTTATAGCAAAAATTAGGGTTAGGGTTTGTAGGATAGAACGAACACTTACCACTGATAAGCTGGCTGGTCTGCTCCTGAGAGAGTATGCATGCATCAAGAGCTAAATCGGAGATTAACTGATATCTTCTGCTTCAAATGAAACCCCAGTAGCATGAACCCCAGATTAGCTAAGGGTGACGTTTTCAGTGAAGGAGGTGTCCGATGAAGCTATTGATTTGCGGGACTGACAGCCTTCCCGTGTTGGAGAGAATGACTGGCACATATGGAAAAACTGAGGTCTCTAGGCAGGCTAGCGAATTGTTCTAGAGGTGCAGCTGCTCACGCCCCCTGATCCCGAAATGGCTGATAACTGCTCAGGATGAGCACGATCGGATATGATAATCACCGGGTACTGGAGTAAGATGCTGATGATGACAATGGTGCCTGTGTTTTGAAGGTAAACTGAGATCTGAAGACCCAACGAATGATTAGGGCTTTCCGGCTGAAAACCCCTTATGGCTGCACACGTGCCCCTGCAACAATCTCTGTCGTATACTGGATAACTATGAATAAATGAAAGAGCAAATGGTGAATCTGTATGGCTTACCTTGAATGAGACTAGGGTAGATATCTCACTGCCAAAACCCTGCTAGCTGAAGACACCGTCTCCAACCCCAACTGTTGTGCTGCTCGCTGTGCTACTATTCAAGAGCTCCAAAATAATAATCATCAAAAGTGAGTCTCCTTTCACTTTATCTTCCTTGTATAACTTTCAACTATGAAAACAATAATCTTTGACCTAATTAGGTCACTGT
>LPNX010432058.1:0-13889 GCA_001517045.1 Pseudotsuga menziesii | reverse complement strand
AGTAAGAACTAAGCTATGATTATTCTATGATACAATGAAAAACAACTTGATGCCAATGATTAGTCCATTGAAGACCGCAAAGGAATGCTTCAATACTTTTACTAACCTCTATGGAAAGAAGGCTCCAAATCATAAGAGGGCATTGAAGAACAAGATTTGGAATTTGAATATGGAGAAGGAAGAGATAGTGGCCTCTTTCTTCACAAATATCTCTCATGTAAGAGATCAACTCAAAAGCATTGGATTAGTGGTGAATGAGGATGATCTCATTCAGAGTATTGTCGATGGTCTTCCAAATTCATGGGAGACATTCATAGCCACCATAAATGGTCAAGATGAACAACCTACGTCGATAGATTTTGGCATCATTTCCTCCAAGATGAAGGGAGAACCCAAAGCAAATCTAATTCTTCCAAAGAAGAAAATATTTCTCTTGCAGAAAGTATGAAGTGACGAAAGGAATATTTCTCTCGGAACACAATGAAAAATTTGATAAGTTGAAGACTAAGTTCTACAACTACAATAAGAAGGGCCACTATGCAAGAAAGTGTTGAGCAAATCCAAGAGGAAAGTTAAAACACATACTTCATGCTTCTACTCCTACATAAGATGAACGTACAAAAGAAAACTCTTCAAATGATAAGGAGACAAGGAATGCAGAAGATGATGACCATCGAAAGGAGTTTTTTGTTTAGTACATGAATGGTTTCTACATGAGGAAATTATCAAGATCCAGGTTGTAGTGAGATTTTATCAAAAGAGAAAAGAAAAGGGAAAAGGACTCTAGTAATCTCTATAAGGATGTATAGATCAAGAGATATCCCACACAAAACAATATGACCAAAGCAATGTTTCTAACCATTTGACTGAATTGAGTTTGTAGGAAAATGCTATGACCAACAAAGAATAATGACAAATATGAAGTCAATCTGGTTACAAATCTAGTATTAGGCTAAAAGCATATTCCAAANTGAATTGAGTTTGTAGGAAAATGCTATGACCAACAAAGAATAATGACAAATATGAAGTCAATCTGGTTACAAATCTAGTATTCGGCTAAAAGCATATTCTGAAAGATTCTAGGAGAAGACAGGAATAAAATCCCTCATGATATTCTAGAAGAATCTAGAAAACATTTTTGATTGGTGAAGAACATCTGAGGATTTTCTATTTTCATTCGTGCATCAAAATAAAAGAGGATAATGATGGAGGATCTAGATTCTGATTATCGCCATTCAGATGTTAAGAGGGAGAAGCTATAAGAGTCCTCAAATTCACCAGATCCTGAAGAACTAGTAGAACCTATTGAAACATTACTTGATGGATCTAACACTAAGAGAAGATCTGCATGGTTTTGAGACATTCTACAAGAAGTAGAAAGGCATGGAGAAACATTATGCTCATTAAGAGAGAAAAATAAACTAGAAATATACTTGGGGTATGTTGCATTGATGAGTCACATTAGTAATTTAGAAACTTACACCTATGAAGAAGCTACTAAGAAGCAAGTATGAAAAATGTCATGATAATATTTTGTGAAGAATGATGTTTGGGAAGTTGGTCCTCAACCTTAGGGGAAGTCCATAGTAACTTTACTAGATGGATATAAATACCATCGTTCTCAATGATGATTTTGAGGAAGAGGTTTACATACAACAACCGGAGGGGTTTGTAGTGCATGGGAAGGAGTCCCATGTATGAAAATTGAAGAAAACCTTGTAAGGGATTAAGAAATCCCCGTAGGATTGCTATTTGAGTTTAACAACTATATTCAAAGATTGCTCTTCTCTAAGAGTTAATTTGTTACAAACCTATACTCTAAGACTATCAAGAACCAAGCTATGATATTGGTTCTCTATGTTGATGTTTTTTTCCTTATTGGAGAGATGCAACAAATATTTGGGTGCAAGAGGTATCTCACTTATGAGTTTGAAGACTTTATTCTTATGCACTATTTTCTTGGTCTTGAAGTTTGGTAAAGGAAAGATAATATTTTCCTTTGCAAAGAAAGCACACAATTGATCTATTGCAGAGGTTTGGCATGATGAATTGCAAATCCATGACCACAACATAGGTTTATAGTTTTTGGAAACTACATGAGTCAGATTCTGGATTGGATCTAGTGGATTCTAACCGGTATAGTTAGCTCATTAGTACCTTAATTTACTTGATACGTAGTAGACCTATTATATGTTATTATATGAGTTAGATTTGTTTGCATTAAGTTATTACTGAGAGGGGGGTGAATCAATGATTGTATAGATATGTGGAATTTTAACTTATGAATATTTTCACAGATTTAAAACTTTCCCATATTCACGATAATAATCAAAACAATGCACAAATAATTGAGAACAAATGTATATCTATAAATATTTATGTGTAATTACTTCATTGGTAGTTTACAATATCCAAACATGATCACCCACTCATTTCAAGTGTTAACCTAATCCCACATACAATCTGTAGGCTGCTAGAACTAACCTGCAGCAACTTCAATCTACGTAAGCACCAACTCATGATCTTCAAGAACAGACATGAACATATATTAGTCTGACTGCACGACCTGTGACTTGTGGCTTCAAGATTTGACCTATGGAAAACTACACTCTCTGGTTGTGGAAGCACCAACTTCTGTCTTTTCTCTAACACCAACTGGAAGGAAGCTATGACCCCCTTATTTTCATCTGCACCAATAGAAAGGATGATTCCACACCCTGATTGTATCATCCGAAATCGACTGGAGATGCAAGCCCATATTACTTTCCCCATGTGACCTCCATGATATGAAATATGATTATATAGGAAAATTGCAAATAGATAAATACCTTACCTTCACAATCCATAATGGTTGTATCCTTTTGATCTATGGTTGATCATTTTTGTATTAACTTATAGTTTCCCAAAAAAACAATGTGCGGGATACCATAGACCAAAATCCAAATTCCCTTTTAGATATATGAAAATTCTCTTTACTGCATGTACATTCGTTTCTTTTGGAGAAGAGTGAAATATTAAAATCATCCCCACAGCCTGCATTATGTCAGGTGTTAAGGGTGTCACATATAACATACTTCCTATCATTTATTTGTAGAGTCTTTGATATACTTCATTTTCTTGATCATTATTACTTAGTTTGCATCCAGTGATCATGGGTGTACACATTGGTTTACACTCCTCCATATTGAATATTATAAGCATCCCCTTTATGTACTTGGTTTGAGTGATGAATGTGCCATCCTTGAGCTAGGATACTTGCAACCCTAAAAAGAAGGACAATTCTTAAAGAAGGGACATTTCAATCTCTTTTTGCATGTTCTCAGTAAACAATTGACCAAGTCTATCATCATTGATTCCAAATATTATGTCATCTACATATACCTCAATCATAGTAATGTCTTCGCTTTCGAATTTTATGTTACAGTCAACATGACCCCTCATGAAGCCTTGTTGTTGTATATATTTATCTAACCTTGAATACCGAGCTCTAGGAGTTTGTTTTAGTCCATACAATTCCTTTCTCAATCTTAGACAATAGCGAAAGATGTAGTTGTTCGGTGTCACCAGTCAAGAGTATTTTTTGGGTTTCCATGCTAGTATTCTTATCACCTATGATCATATATTTTGAGTGAGTGTTTTGAAAAAATATGGAAGTATTTTTTGTATCCTTTTGGCTTATTATCTCTTCTTGAGGCAAATTTTCCTTTTGTTCAATTATCCTTTCTTCGTCTTGTGTAGCTTCTGTAGTTTCTTTGGGAAAAGTTTTATCATCATATTCTGAATTGTTGTATTTCAATTCTTCATCTATTTTTATGTCTAGACTTTCAACTATATTATTTAATCCTAGATTATAACATATGTACACCTTTCTTTTGATAATGTATTAGAGGAAAATACCTTTATCTGATCTTGATTCAAATTTTCCAAGGTTGTCTTCATTTTGCTTTATATAACATTAACTTCCAAAAATACGAAAATGCTCAACAGTGGTCGATTTTCCTTTCCAGAGTTCATACGCTGTCATATTGTCACCTATTTTTATTTTTGCTTTGTTTAAAATGTGAACAACAATGTGAAATTCACGTGTATAGAAGATATCAGAATGCTTGGAATCATTGAGTAGGGTTCTGGACATTTCATAAACAGTCATGTTTTTTTCCTTAGCTTCCGTATTATGCTGTGGTGTTCTAGTTGCTGAAAAAATGTCTCTTTATCCCATGTTGTTCATAATAGTCCTCAAAATCATTTGAGATGAATTATCCACTGTTGTCTGATCTCATACATTTAATTTTTGATCTATTTCATTTCCAAGAAAAAAATTTAGAACTTTGAAGCACTCAAATGTTTCAGATTTTTTATTGAGTAAGAAGGCCCACGTCATATGGGTAAATCATCTATGAAGAGTGCAAAATAGTGTTCACATTTTAATCCTTTTATTTTAGTGGGTACGCATATATCCGTATGAACTAATTTCAACAGTATTGATGTGTAATTTTCCTTACCCTTGAAATTTACTCTTTTTTATTTTCCATGTTGAAAGTGTATGTAGACTAACTGTAAAGGATTTGTAATTTTGGGGATATCTTGTACTGCTTGTATCTTGATAATTATTTCAAGATTGTCAAAATTTATATGTCTCATTCTTCTGTTCCAGAGCCATCATTCATATACTTTTCCTAGGAAACACCTTTCTTCTTTTTCATCGAGTATGTAAACATTGTTTGGAGTTTTGGTTGCGGTTGTCACCAAGCTGCCAATATATTTGTCTTTTATCCTGTATTTCTCGAAATAAAATGTGAGAGTGTGTCCTTGGTCAGATATTTGACTCACATTGAGAAGGTCATGTTTCATATTCTTAACCAACAAGAAATTATCTTCTTTAGTTTTTTGGTTTCCAATAGTGAATATTCTTTTACCTATGATCTTGGTTGAGCCATTGTCTCCAAAGTAGACATTTCTTCCTCTTTATTTTTTGAGGATCAAGAAATTTCCTTTGTCATATATTTGGATCACTCACTATTAGTATACCATTCATCTTTCTTGTTATGCTCATGTAGTGCTAGTCTACATCCTTCATGACTTTATTGAATGAGTTTTTTGTACCAAACTTTATTTGAGTGAAGATCGTTTTCCAGTGAGGATTTTTTTCGCAATTTTGGGTCATTTGTCTATAGTTTCCGCATTGTTGACACTCATGTTATGCACTTAAAGGGATGAATGGATTTGAAAATTCTTGTGAATTTTCAGTATTTAACTTAGCGTCATTCATTCTATAGGACATTTTATGCTCTTTAGAATAGTTTCTCAAACATGCTCTACAATTTTTTACTTTGTGACTAAATTTTCTACACAAAAACAGTTTCCTATAAAGAGAGTCTTATACCTTGTGCATTGATAGATTCTTGGTTGCACATGACTCATGTTCTAAAAGGAAGACATCCTTTTTTTGTAACTCTATTCCTTTTCAGGCATAAACCCATTGATTTCTATTACATAACTTCTGAAGTTTGTTCCTATATTTTTAGTTGGTCTTCTGAATTCCACAATTCTCTGCTGGACTTTTCCCAAGAATTCATTTTATAGTTTTCCTTGAGCAGTTCTTCTTTTAGATGAAGGTATTCTTCTAGTTTTTCACACATTTATTCCTTATGTGATAGTTGTTCCATTTTTTTTGTTAGGATTTATAATTCTCCCTTGACCAAACTGTGTACTATATTATTTTATCCTAACTTAGGAGTTTTATTTAATTCTTTGGGTCCACTAGTACCATTGGGTCCACTTGGCCTAATGGGGCCACATGTACTAGTTACTAGAGTGTGGGTAAGACCTATAGAGGCTAAATACCACTGAATCCACTTGCATGCATCATTTTAGGTGCCTCCTAGGCCATTCCCTACATTTTAGGAGCCACTGGGAGTCCCAACACCACTTTCCTTAAGTCAATTGGAGTTGGAACTAGTTAAGCTTAGTTGTTTTCCAATTACTTTTTGTTAGATCACAATCAGTTTAGTTAGCTCCAGTTATGCATGGCTGTATGTGGATAAGTCTCCTTTTCTCACCTACCAATACTTCAGTTAGACTGAGTTAATTGATTTGAATTGATTGCTTGACTATGTTTGACATTGGAAGTTAACTACTTGGACTCCGATATTGATTGAGACATCTTTAGTTAGTTAGTCAGTCATAGTTAGTCACATCCACTTAGGAGATTCAAATTCATTCCTCATGATTCTAATTCTTTTCCTATGTAACACTATTGTAACACCAGGTTATGTAATGAAGACAATACTATAATTCTCTGAGCAATGCTTGTATGTTTCCTGTGAGATTTGATTTGTTCAGTTTGTATAATTCATTCCCATTCACTACATCAATAATTTGGACTCATTACTTGATGATATAAAGGACGCAACAATTCTAACATGGTATCAGAGCCATTTCAAGCACGCTTCATGTATGCCTGCTCTCCATTGAACACCAAAAGCAACTAGGTTTCCACAGAAGTCCTAGAAAGAGTGCCTTGCTTCCTTTGAATTTATTCAGAGTGGCAGTGCGGGCATGAAGGACCCTAAGACTCGTGTTCATGTCAAGAGGGAAGGATTTATTCTAACATATTTCAAATATTTTTGGTTTTTCAACAGTGATAGTTTGTAGGTTCAAATTCATATGGATTCGATATTATCAGTTCCTCTTCTTCATCCACAAGATATTCAGAATGGAAGTTGAAGATGATTGCATCTCTAAAGAGATAAGGTATAAATGAGGTATCTATTAGACTTAGTAAAGAGTATTATGAATATGAGAATTATTGGCTAAATGGTGGTGATAGATATTTTGGAATAACATGTATGGCATTTTCTCCAAGCTTGTGCTACCTTATTGATTCTTCTGAATACCCAAAGGATCTCTGGACTGAACTGGATAGAAAATTTGGGAAGCATAATGAGAATTATTATAGAAATTTGGAGATCACATTAAAAACCACAAGAGTTATTTATTCAAAAGTCTTGGCCTCTACTCTCTCTGATGAAGTTGTTCAAGATGAAGAAGCATAATCTTCCACACAATTAATTCAAATTGAAGAAAGTCTCCTTGGGGTGACTCCTTCTCCTTCTGCTCCAAAAGTTTATGAGATCTATGATATCTCATATTCTCATATGGATGATCTAGGAGAATACATTTGAATATATACTATTGAAGAAAAAATCTCCTTATGTTCTATGCAAAAATTCTCTAGTGATTCTTCTATTCTAAATTATGTGCATAGTTGATCGGTGATTGCTCCAAGAAAGGGAGAGGAATTTGATTTCTATGTCTCTAATGATATTGCTGCTGTGTAGATAAGTAATTATTTGGATATTTTGGAAATAATATCAGATTATAGGAGTGATACATTCACTCTCATTGATCTATATCTTCCAACAAATTCCTACATGATTCCATGCACCAATACTTAGAATTTTGAAGAAGGAGAGAATTGTGCATCTACCATCTCGGTGGAGCACACCCTTGGATATGATATGAACCTATTTGGATCTGATATTATCTTATTTGGATCTGATCTTATATCACTTGGTTCAAGCTTTCAGTTTCATGAGCTTCCAATGTTGCTTGTAGCTGGTCTCATATATTTTGGTGTGAAAAATCAAGTACCAAAATTCTCCTTCGAAGTTGTTGCTGGTGATTTGATGTCAGTATTATTTTATGAGTTTGATGATATTATATTTTATGGATCTCTGGATATTTGGAAATAATATCATATTTGAGGAGTGATCCATTAATCCTCAATAATCTTGAGCTTTCAGAAAATTCCTACATGATTGCATGCACCAATACTCAGGATTTTGAAGAAGGAGAAAATTGTGCATCTACTATCACACTGAATCGCTTGGATTTATTACACATTATTGGATCTGATATGAACTTATTTGGATCTGATATGATCTTATTTGGTTTAGGTTTTAAGTTTCAAGAGATTTTATTAATGCTTGTAGCTTCTCTCATCAATTTTGGTGTGAAAAATCAAGTACCACAAGTCTTCTTCAAACTTGTTGCTGGGGATTTGATGTTAGTTTCCTCTTATGAGTTTGATGATATTATATTTTGTGTATTATTGGTTATTTCTGAAGATATATCAGATTGTGGAGCTCAATAATTCTCTCTCCACGGTACTAAGGATTCTCTACCTATCTATTTGATCACATGCTCATCTCCTCAAAGAACTAGTAAAGATGGAGACATTCTGCATTCGCCTGGACACTTGCTCCTAACACTTGGGGATGATTTTACCTCACATGGTTTGATGTTCAACTCTACAATTTATCAATTGTTTGGGTTTTCCTCACATGGTTTGAATTATCAAGTACCTTTTCTCTATCATTAGTTGATTTCAGTTGCTCTACATGGGTCTGGTTTCATCCAATAGCTATCTATATTTTTAATTTAGTTGAGCATATACTTATTCTTCCAAAGAGGAGGATCCTACAGAAATAATAATTCAGTTTGGATTCAGAGGTTCACATGCACAGATTCAGGATGTTGCTACACAGAAGAACCAAAATACTTCATTGTTGTTGCATAGTGCTGCAAATTGCAGCAAAATATTTTGCCAATTTTTAACTTGTATTTCCTGATTCCTGCTTATCTTGAGGGGGGGGGTTTCCCATGAGGTTTTCCCCTATTTCCTTGGTTTATTAAGAAACATTTTTTATCTTTTAGATTGTACATGGGTGACTTTTGGCCTTGTTTCCAGGGCCCACAGTTGTCCAAGTTAGGATTCTGGGGTGTTGTTAGGATTTATAATCCTCCCTTGAGAAAACTGTCTATTAGATTATCTTAGCATAACTTAGAATTTTTATTTAATTATTTGGGTCCACTAGTACCATTGGGTCCACTTGTCCTAATGGGGCCACATGTACCAGCTACTAGAGTGTGGATAACACCAATAGAGGATAACTTCCACTTACTGCACTTGCATGCATCAGTTTAGGTGCCTCCTAGGCCATTCCCTACATTGTAGGAGCTACTGGGAGGTCCAGCACCAACCTTCTTTAGTCATTTGGAGTTGGAACTATTTAAGATTAGTTATTTTCCAGTTACTTTTAAGTTAGATCAAAATCAATTAAGCTTAGTTATTTTCCAGTTGGGAGATAATTCATTCCTCATGATTCAAATTCTTTTCCTATGTAACACTATTGTAACACCAGATTATGTAATGAAGATAATAATGTAATTCTCTTAGCAATACTTGTCTTTTTCCTATGAGATTTGATTTGTTCAATTTGTATAATTCATTCCTATTCACTGCATCAATAATTTGGACTAATTACTTGATGATTTAAATCGAACAACAATTCTAACCGTTTCTAATTTTAACTTCCTTATTTCTTCATCTTGTTCTCTATGCTCTGTAAGTTGCTATTTCAGATCCTTGTTTTTATTCCTATATTTTTATAACTCTTCCAAAGCATTGATCAATTCTCCTTCAAAATACACTTCTACAAATTCTTCATCATCTAGTGCACCCTTCATGACTTTAGGAAGCATTTCTAGTTTCTTCATTTGTGCGTTGGATCTGTCTTTAATATGTTAGTCTATTTACTGAAGACACCCACTCTGATACCAATTGTTGGTATTATGCTATTACTAAGAGGGGGGTTAATAAGTAATTGTGCATACATGTGTAATTTTAACTTATGCATATTTTCACAGATTTAAAACTTTCCAGCATTCACAATAATAATTAGAATAGTGCACAAATACTTAAGAAGAAATGTTTATCTATAAATATATATGAGTAAATTACATCAGTGGGAGTTTACGGTATCCAAACATGAGCACCCACTCATTTCAGGTGTTAAATAGATCCCAAGTACAATCAGTGGGATGCTAGCACTAACCTGCAGCAACTNAAATTACATCAGTGGGAGTTTACGGTATCCAAACATGAGCACCCACTCATTTCAGGTGTTAAATAGATCCCAAGTACAATCAGTGGGATGCTAGCACTGACTTGCAGCAACTTCAATCTACATAAGAACCAACTCAAAATATTTAGGATCCAACCTAAATAGATATCAATGTGACTATGAAACCTGTGACTTGTAGCTTCAAGCTTTGACATATGGAAAACTACACTCTTTAGTTGTGGAAGCACCAACTTCCCTTTGTTCTTCAGTACCAACTANTCTTTAGTTGTGGAAGCACCAACTTCCCTTTGTTCTTCAGTACCGACTAGAAGGAGGCTATGACCCCCTATTTTTTATTTGCACCAATATAAAGGATGCTGCAACAACCTGATTGTATTCTACAACAACGAATGGAAGAAGGTTGTAATCCCTTTATCCTTACCCCATCTGACCTCCTTGATATGAAATATGATTGTATAGAAAAATTACAAACATATAATACCTTTGCTTCATAATCTGCAACTATTGTATCCTTTTGATATGTGTCTAAGTATATGTGTATTAACAAACAGTTTCCCAAAAACATGATGTGCAAGAATATCTAAATTTTTCGTCTNAGAAGGTTGTAATCCCTTTATCCTTACCCCATCTGACCTCCTTGATATGAAATATGATTGTATAGAAAAATTACAAACATATAATACCTTTGCTTCATAATTTGCAACTATTGTATCCTTTTGATATGTGTCTGAGTATATGTGTATTAACAAACAGTTTCCCAAAAACATGATGTGCGAGAATATCTACATTTTTCGTCTAAAAAGAGTTTCCAACTCAATCACCTTTGTTGTTTTGCAAACTTTGTCTTCTACTGAGCACGAATTTCACACATCCAATATACGGGTATCCTTTTCTGCTAGCGCACTTATTTTTTGTTCATTACTAATTGTATTGCACACTACATATTTTCTTTATAAATATAATCTCTGCGATCAATGAGACATTGATACCCCCTAATAAATTTTCAAGCTTGTTAAGGAGTTATCTCAGATCTTCATTTCTACAAGCCGACTTCACCTCATCCATCTCTTGCTTTTTTATAATCTTCTTAACTTAAGATATGTTTCCACTTGGTGAAGCTCCTTAACTTCGGATAATGCTTCACTGAATTGTATCTTTAACAAATTAGGATTTGCATCAGCATGCCTCTTTCTGCAATTCAACTTTGTGTCGTGTATGACGCACATATGCAAACATCCTTGTGGGATTCTTGTACGTGTTGGTGTATTCGCAACTTCGAAATATATTCTAGTGTATATAATCATTGTATGTTGTTGTACCCATATTAAGGATGTGTGTTACCCCTTTAAGGGATGTCTAAATTGTGTCTAGACCTTGAGGTACAACCTCTGTTGTAAGTCGAGGCAATAGTCCCTAGTGTAACATCATGTAATATGTACTTGTAGTCTCTTTAGGAGAAGTGGGCCCCATGTGACATGACATGTAGGATTGAATGTTATATTTGGTCAGTGATCTGAAAGGGTAAAAATAGGGAGGCACTCTCCCTCATTTCTACACACCCAACACACTCTCAAGTGTGCATGAGAGAGAGAGTCATCCACAGGTGATCCGGGAGGATCTAAAAAGGCCAATTTTCAAAATCATCATATTTCAACAAAAATAGTACCATGTCTAATATCTCATCAAGATGATTCCAACGGTGCAAACGGCGTGTCAAACGGACTCTAGATGCAAAAGATATTGCGTTTTGAAGTTTGGCCCCAATAGGGAAAATTTTGGCTGAAGTGCCACGTGGAACTCCCTCAAGCTGCCACGTGGTAGTCAAAAAGTGCATTCTAATGAAATGGAATGATAATGTGTCATGATTATGTGGCATGCTGACATGGCATGCTGACATGGCNTGAAGTTTGGCCCCAATAGGGAAAATTTTGGCTGAAGTGCCACGTGGAACTCCCTCAAGCTGCCACGTGGTAGTCAAAAAGTGAATTCTAATGACATGGCATGATAATGTGTCGTGATGATGTGGCATGATGATGTGGCATGCTGACATGGCATGATTATGTGCCATGGTGACATGGCATGATGAATAGCATGCATGCATTTGTGCTTGAAATGAGTTTTAGGACATTCATGCATTTACTCATGAGAAATTGTAAAATGATTAATATTTGAAGTGAGTGGAAAAATTACTCACATATTACTCATTTATTTTATTCCTTGAGTTGTTATGAAGTTAATGCATGGTTGTAACCAAAAACAAACATGCCATATTTGTAAAGAAGTTGTAACAAGTTGGTTTATGGTTGAAAAACCAACATGCTATTTAAAAAAGGGATTTTGTTATGTAATGGATTATTGTTGGATTTTTGTAAATGTCATTATGGGGAAGTAACTAAATGTGAAAACCCATGGGCATGTGGGCATGAACCATATTTTTGGTTTATGTTCTTAAAAGCCAAACCAATTTGTAACTAATCCCAATTTGGAGAATCACATGTATCATGCCACCAAGAGTAGATTCTCCTATTTAAGCACTTGTCATGTGCATTTGAAGGGAGATCAATTTTGTAGAGATGTAGCCCATAGAGGAAGCAAGCATCTGAGAGGCCCCATTGGGGGTCTCCATTCAAGAAGCTCATGGAGAGGATCCAACCTTGTAGTTCCAGTTCAGAGAACAAGCATGGCTCCATCATGTCTGAAGGTGATCCAGCGTAGGAGACAAAGAAGCAGAGTCATTTTGAGGAGGCAACATTTCAATTTGCATTTGAAGGCAAGTAGCAACCATCTACACTCTTATCCCGAAGGACAAAGGTGAAGGGATTGGTTGGTAAGAGTGTGAATTTGGTTGTATTGATGCACCTATCATGCAAACATATTGTCGTCTATTGAGACTATCCTATAGAAGATTGTGTGGCGTAGCTCGAGGTTCGTGGCTCGTAGAGTCAGTTGAAAGAGTGTGATTTGCAACATTATGCAAGTCTTTGATCTGCTTGAGGTTCATGGCTCGTAGAGTCAGTTGAAAGAGTGTGATTGGCTATATTGGGAAAATATCTTCATGTCCAAGTTTGGAAACTTCTCAAGACAAAGGAGGCAGGCATTTGCTTGCTTGATTTCTGCAGTCTTCGATTGAGTCCTATAGCTTGTGCACTTATGTGACCCATCAGAGGCCGTTATGGTGCGGCAGTAGAGATGAACAGATGATGAAGACTCTGCAGGTGAATCCATTGTGATGTATCTTATGTATTTGTGCATCTTTGCAATGGATTGGTCACTCTATTTTGGAGTAGGCTGGAGACGTAGCNTATCTTATGTATTTGTGCATCTTTGCAATGGATTGGTCACTCTATTTTGGAGTAGGCCGGAGACGTAGCCAGGAGATCTGGTGAACTCCGTAATCAAATCGTGTCACTAATGTGCTTGAATGATTTTTCATTTTCATGCGGATGATTCTATGTTACACACTTATATTATGCTCATGTTCACTTGCACTAATGTCAGAAAAATGATCCTATTGGTCCCGATTATTTCGAGCGAGTTCGATGACTTTCCGGGCTCGCCCCCGGGATCAGATCAAGTGGTATCAGAGCAGGCTGACAAGTGTTGCAGGTTGTGGACTGTTATGAGCAAAATTTTGCGGTGTGCAAAAATCCAGGAATTGGAAGCAGTTTGTGCAGGCACCAATGAAGCAAGAAGTACATGAGCATACCTGCAAGAATCTTTTGGGGACCAAAATCCTTCCCAGTGGGGAGGAATGATCTGGGAGGATCTAAAAAGGCCAATTTTAAAAATCATAATATTGAAAAAAAATGGTACCATGTTTAAGAACTCATCAATTCGATTCCAACGGTGCAAACGGCATGTCAAACGGACTCCAGATGCAAAAGATATTGTGTTTTGAAGTTTGGCCCCAACAGGGAAAATTTTGGCTGAAGTGCCACGTGGCACTCCCTCAAGCTGCCA
>LPNX010432057.1:315533-384573 GCA_001517045.1 Pseudotsuga menziesii | reverse complement strand
CTTTAATTGATCATTGATACCGATAATCAAATTTATTTTACGGTTTAAGTTTTGTTGGTTTACATTCTTAGTTCCATTGTTTGTGTGATGTATGGCCATACCCTATCAAGCCGTGCTTTTGAAAGTGAGATAACCATTCTCATGCCTACAGTTTCCCCACAACCACTAACTCTGGCTACTTTGAGAGCAGTTCTCTGTGACGAGGTGAGCAAATCAGGCCAGAAAATTGAAAAAGGAAGCACAGTTTTTTTTGGGCAAAAAGAGAAGTGTTTAATCTTAGGTTTCTGCGTTTTTCTTTATCTTTTACTTTTTTCTCACTATTTTTTTGTATCATACCATATGCATCCATTAAGGATCGTTTAAGGATATGTCCCATATTTAGTATGGATACAGATCTTGACTTGATCCGGGCTGTGTCCATATGAGGTACAGATTTCTAGAGTTCCAGGACCCAGGGTCCTTGTATCCTTGTTTTATATCAAGATTAATCTTTTGCAAAAGTGGATTTTAAACTGTATATTATTCAGTGCATTCGATCATTTTGCCCTTTCCATCATCAAAATGAATGATTTTTTTATTGTAAGAAAATAGACTCTGAACTACATACACGCATGACTTTCAGTCTGTTAGTTTGTCTTCTAACATTACCCTTTTACCTGAAGAAGGTGAGTTAAAGAAAAATGTGTGATTTTGTTTTGATTCTTATATTATCTGCTTTTCTTTGTTCATTTTTTGTAGCTTGAGCAAAATTTATCTCAGTGATGTTCTTTGGACAGGACTGGGTTGTATTCCGCCAAGGGAGAGTGGAAGGTGGGTTTCAAGGCCGTACCAATAAGTTAGTTGATGGTTGCTACTCATTTTGGCAGGTTTGAACTCAAACACCCTTGTATATTGTAGTATGTCTCAAAAATTCTGTTTTTGGTTAGCATTAACATTCCACCAACCATTAATTATTTAATGGCTTATTGGTTGTAAGGAGGAGCATTTTCCCCTTCTCCAAAGGCTTACAGATCTTGTGCATCAACAATTGAGTATGACGTATATTAAGGCAGACCAGTGGGATGCAAAGAATAAACAGGAGCACAAAATAGAATCAGATAAAAGAGTTAGAGTTGTAGAAGAAATCAATGCACAACAGTTGCATGCTATAGAAACTGGTTTCATTGATGAAGAATCTAGCAGTACAGTGACAGCTGAGAAGATATTCCCTGCGATTGATTGCTTCCGTAAGACATTATTGCATATTGAAGCTGTGGAGGAAGATCCAGCTGGTTGCAGACACATCCAAATATTTTCTGATCCAATTTGCAAATTTAAAAAAAAAAAATAGAAATTCACAAGCGTCGCTTATCCGACGGTTTTTTATGTCGGTTAACCGACGCCTCGTCTTTATTTCCGTCACTTAACCGATGGAATGAATTCACAAGCGTCTCTTTTCCGACGGTTATTCATGTCGGTTAACCGACGCCTCGTCTTTAGTTTCGTCGCTTAATCGACGGCCTGAAGGCTACTTTCTTAAAAAAAATTCACTACTGTCGAAAACATTCTGTCGCTTAACCGATGGATTAGAATAATGACGGATAACCGACGATAAGTTTCCGACGCTTAAAAAAAATCATAGTGTCATACATGCGACAGGGAGGTGTCGAAAATCCGACAATACTGCCGTCGGATTTTCCTAAAAATATATTTTCCTGTAAAATAATGTATATTTGAATGAGTATTTGATCCATGGATGATTTTAAATGCTTATATGTTATTGATTATATATACTAGAGTAAGTCTAAAATAATTATATATAGCATGCTTATCTTGTTTGTTGAATGTTGAGGAAGCAAATTGCTAATACAAGCGAGAGTGGAAAAGCTCAACGGGGATCTACATCAACTGTCTGGAATAAGGTATGAATCGAGATCCTTTAGTGTTAGATGTTTGGTTTCTATTGCATATAGGGAAGGATTGATTTTTGGATTTAATATGTCTATTGTAGTACCCCAAGCCATGGGAATTTGTCTCCGTAACAGGGCCTCAAAATAGCTCTGAAAGTTTAGGACTCGAAAATTGCCAAAAATAGTAAATTGTGCTACAATTAAGGAAACTGAAAAAACTGAAAGAAACAATGGTGGGGGTCCAAGTGGAATGGGTGGGTGGCCACCAATATCCTCTTGGATCATTTATCCCCTATTAGGAAGTAATGGTTCCCATTGCGTCGAGTTCATCCATGAGATGAGGAAACTTCTACTGAACTTGGTCCCTAGTGAGCCACTTTCCCTGGTGAAGGAGTTGGCCTACTTTGATAAATTGATATAGATGGATCTTTTGTTGGTGGGTGTTCTTGATTTGTGTGTCCATAATCCAATCAGTTAGGGATTTTTCCATGCATTTTGGCTTTAACTCTCTTGGTGTGAATTGTTCTGCCACGTCTGATGTGTCCAGTAGAGGTGGAAAGTAAGGCCAAAGGCGGTCCACATTAAACACTGAGTGTAGACCAAGGAATGGTGGAATATTGAGCTCAAAGGATTTATCCCCAATAGTCTTGGTGATGGTGTATGTCCCATATCAGAGTGGGCGAAGCTTGCGGTGGGGTCCAGCGAGGTGCTCCTTCTATAAATATAGCCACACTTTGTCTCCCACCTAGAATTTGTGTTGTACCTGATGTTGATCATGCCACTGCTTGTACTTAGCATTGGATCTATCCAATATGTCATGAACCTATTGGTGAATGTGTTGAATGTGCTCAGTGAAGTGGTTTGCCTTGGAAACTTCAGACTATACATGAGTTGAATCAGCCTGAGTAGCTGCAAATGGCATGTCTGCATCAATGGGACATAGTGGCTGGAATCCCAAGCCCACCTGAAAGAGGTTGTGGTTGATTGAGCTTTGGAGGGCCCGATTATAGCTATGTTGTACATAGGGGAGGCTCTCATCCCATGTGCATGGATGCTTTGAGTTGTACATGTGTAAAATGTGTACGATCATCCTATCGACGACCTCTTTCTGGCCATTAGTTTGGGGATGGAAGGCTATGGACTTTGTGAGCTTGGTGTCTAGAATTGACCATAGGCTAGACCATAATGTACTAAGGATCCTGCTATCCCAATATGAGATTATAAACTATGGGATCCCAAAGTGTACCCATGCTCGTTCAAAAAAGAGTTTAGCAGTGGCCTCTGTTGTGATATTCTTCTTGCAGGCCACCATTATTGCTATCTTTGAGAATCTATCGATGACCATGAACACACAGTCATTGTCATTCTTAGTAGAAGGAAGGCCCGACATGTAATCCATGGAGATGGATTGCCAAGTGTTGAAATATTGTAACTTCGAAGAATATTCTATATGTATGTTTTTATGGTCCCCGATGGTCCTATCGAGAGAACCACTTGTATTACTTTGTACCCTGATGCTTCTAATCAAAATAACTAATAAGAGTCATGAGGTAGTCCCTTGTAATTGTAAAGGTGGGTCATTATCACCCCAATGTGGTTACTTGAGCCTACATGTGTAACTCGAGCCTACATGTTGGAATGAATAATTAAAGTGAACAGATGAATATAAATAGAGGTGTGGTGCTCCTCATTTGAACCACACATCCTCACTTGTGTAGCGCATTAGTGGAGAAGAGAAGAGTAGCTGGAGAAGGAGGAGGATCAGGCTTTGATCTCCTTGTTGGTTTTACCTTTTATCTTTTTGGGGCATCTATATTGAGGAAGCTTTTGCTGGGTTTTTCCCTTTAGGGTTTTCCCAGGATAAATATTTGTGTTCCTTTTGTATGGTTGTGCTTGTCTATATTTTAGTGATCCTATTTATATGATTTTGTTATAAAATTGAAATGAAATACTAATGATCTAGATTAGCATATGAAAATTCAACATGGTATCAGAGCCACCCTGAAAGAAGACATTGTGCAGCTACAGGATCTAGGGATTCTTAATTTTTGGTTCTCTCTCCACAATTGATCAGCAAAAGAAGGCTAGGCTGACTCTCCATTGAAGGGTGCATCTTTCTGTTGAGGCAAAATTCGAATCCGAGCATTTTCAGTTTTCGATGCGGGAAATTAGGGCTTCTTGCAGAAGAAGACTTTTTGAGTGAGCCTAGAATAGGATTTCTCTCCTCATCAAAATCGAAGTTTAGAGACTTGGATCAAGATTTTTGGTTGGGTGAAACTCTGAGAAATTCAAACCCTAGTTTGAACCCGAGCTAAAAAAACCCTAAATACTAAAACTGATACATTTTGGTACATTCGATCTATCCCAATATTGGAGAATGTTCAGGAGCTAAAAATTTCGTATGCCAAAGATACAATCCTGATTTACACTGTGTCCAAAATTCAGCCTCCGGTTCGCTATATTCTAGGAGATATGATCCCTCCACGTTAGGGTTCCAGCCTCTTCCAGAATTCATCTCTAAACAGGACACCTGGGGAGAATTACTATAGCTTGGGATACATAGCTCCAAATGGAATTCCTGAAGATTTTCCAGAAATAGAAAGGCCTTTACTTTCTATGGTCTGAATTTTAGAACCAGAATATGAAACAATGACATGTGGCAGGCCGTACAACTTTGTTGTTTTGAACAATCCTGTAATAGTTCACCTTGGGAAAAGGATCATATATCCCAATTGGTGAAACCAATTCTGATGAAAACTATGGTTTTGGATCAGAGACATGCGAGGTTAACTCATTTCAAAATTTCAGACATAGAGGAGCAGTAAATTCGGATATATCACAAAAACGGTGACAGGCATTTTTGTAAAAGAAATTGGAAAATTAGGACTTCTTGTTCCAAGAGCTTCCCTCCACTGTTTTCAGAAAAGGAGTACATTGGACAGCTCCATTTAAAGAGATATATCTTTCTATCCAATCATATCTGAAATATTCCAAGTTTTTAGAATTAGGGTTTCTCTGAAAAACCCTAGATCAACCAACTCTGGAAGCAGGACGGACACCTCAAATCGGTAAGATCTAATATTTTGCTATTTGCATTTGAGGTTCTCATTTCAAATTGATCTATCACATTAGCTTGATGATAAGCTTGGTGAAGTTGAAAACTTTTGAGTATGGAAGTAATTGATCTCTCTAAAGAAAATGAATTGGACACCTACATGAGTAGAGAGGTTCCAGTTCTAGAGGGAGATGAGGCTTAAAGCCTTACACCAGAAGAACTTGGTCAAGGCCAAGAAGATCATTGTTGATTTAGTCACGGGTCAACTTGTACCACAAGTGTCTTCCCTAAAGACACCGGAAGAGATGTTTGATTCCTTGACCAAGCTATTTGAAGGAAAGAACATACATCGAAAAATGACCTTAAGAAACAAATTAAAGAGGTAAAAGAAGAAGTCAAGAATGCAGAAGTGGTGATAGCCACCCTGAATGGCCTCCCAAGATCAGGGGATTCATTCATGCGAAGAATGTATGCCACAAGGAAGCGATTACTTTCAGCTAACTCTAAGAAGAAGAAGATGGGAGCAATTTAAGATCAAGCTCTCACCATTCAAAGAAGATCCCTCAAGCGATGAGGAATGTGAAGAACTCAATTCTTGAAGAAACTCTTATCCATATTATCATTTGGATAAGAAATGATGATGTCATGAATGAAGAAGATGATGAAGTAGAAGGATCAAGAAGGAGTGTACCCACAAAACGAATAAAATATAAGTATTCAATTGTCATTGCATGGTATTGTTTTGTTATTCATTTGATTATATTTAGTTGATGTGTTATGCATGATAGACTATTTGCATTAATGATAGTATACATCTCATGGGTAAGTAGCTCATGGTGCTATACATATCTCCATTGCTACTTGTCTAGAATGAAACCTATTTTCTGACATATTGGATTAGTACACAATCTCAATGATGTCATGGTAGAGATGGAAGGCATCTAGAAAGTTTCTGTGAGATATGGATGAATGCTGTATTGGATAAACAATTGCATGATGCATAAGAATTTGTCGTTATGCATATGTTTTATGCAATAGTTCTAACCATGCAACTGGTGCATTTGAATTGTAGGAAAGGTCCTGTAAAACCTCCTACAAGAAAATAAGGATGAGACTTGTTCCGAAGAACAAGTGATGACAATTCAAGATTCACTCCAATAAACATGAATCTAAAGCTCTCGGGTTCAAAGACACCATGACGAAAGAAAGAGCTTCAGAGAGTGGTAGATCCACCTCGAAGGATGAAGACCACCATGGGTACGAGAGATAACTCAAGAGGAAGAAAAGAATGCTATGAAAGAAGCTATGATCAAAGAATAACAGTTGATCATGGGGAATGATGTATACGATATGATTTCGAGACATAAAGGGAAGCACGTAGTATCTTCCATATGGATCTACAAGAACAAGTGTACAAAGCAAGATTCGTGATTTGCCTCAAAAATAATAGACTATGACATGACATACTCCATTGACCAGTATATATCAAGCATAGAACCACCTGTACAGAATGAAGAGGGAAGATGATACTCCACTTCAGGGGGAGTGACTATAGAAGATATCTGAGTTCGACATGGTACAACATGATGGATAGCTTCATGATGGATCGATACTTTTCCAAGAGTAAAGTGGGTTCCAACCTTCAAGGTTGAATGCAGAAGACTAGGATATGTTGATGACCTGACAAGACGAACTCATGGAAGATGTTATGATGAAAGAATACTAGAATGATGTTTGGGATATAGTACTCAAACCAGAAAGAAAGAATGTGGTATCTTCCAAATGGATTTGCAAGATAAAATATGTTGTTGATAGAAGTAAGGAAATACTTGTGGCTAGAGGTTTCTATCATAAAGAGGGAATTAATTTTGAAGAGACACTTACTCCAGGAAGCAAGGTACACCTCCTTCAGAACTATCATGGTAGTTTCTTCCATGATGAAGTAAAGACAAGCCTTCCTTAATGGTATGATTGAGAAAGAGTTTTACATTGAATAGTCATGAGGATTTGAAGTTGAAGACTGATGGAATCACGTATGGAAGTTGAAGAAGGCCCTCTATGGCCTGAAGAAGGCTCCCAAAGCTTGGTATGGAAGAATAGATAGTTTCCTGTCGAGCATGGGCTTTACCAAGAGTAAAGCTGATGCTAACCTTTATCTCAAGGTTGTAGAAGATGAACCTGTTATCCTGCTATTATATGTGGATGACTTATTCTTGACAGGGAATGAGAAACAGATTATGGAAAGCAAGAAGAAACTAGCAAAAGAATTTGAGAAGAAAGACCTTGGGTTAATGCATTATTTCCTAGGTTTGGAAGTATAGCAAAGTTCAGAAGGAATCTTTCTCAACCAGGGAAAGTATGCAGTAGAGATATTGAAAAGATTCAATATGTTGGAATGCAAAGCCATGGATACTCCTATGGATTCCAACCTGAAGCTGTTAGCCGATAACTCATCAGAATTAGTGGATGTGACTCATTACAGAAATATCATTGGGTCATTGATGTACTTAACAAATACCAGACCAGACATTTGTTTTGCTGTGAACACATTAAGTCAATATCTAGTTCAACCTAGACGGGTTCACTTGGTAGCTGCAAAACATGTGATGAGATATCTGAAAGGGACTATAGATTTTGGTCTATACTATGATGGTAGCCATGAGTATAGATTGTATGGCTATACAGATGCAGATTGGGTTGGAAGTATCTCAAAGAGAAAGAGCACATCAGGTGGATGTTATAGTTTGGGATCTGCTATGATTTCATGGTTTAGTAGAAAACAGTCCAGTGTTGCTCTAAGCACAGCCGAAGCAAAATACATAGCAGCTTGCTCTGCTAGTTGTGAAGCCATATGACTTCGGAAGCTAATGTCAGGATTATTCAACTTGAAGATGGATACTACAATGATTCTATGTGATAACCAGAGTTGTGATGACAGAGAACCCTGTGTTTCGTTGTAACACATAGAAATCTGGTATTTCTACATACAAGATAAGATGCAGATGATGATGTTTCAGTATTTACATACTATAGCTGCAGATGATGGTGATTCTGTATTTCTATACTGAATATATAGATGATGATGCTTTCAGTATTCACATACTAGAGATACAGATGGTGATAATTCAGTATTCACATACTAAAGATGTAGATGATGATGGTTTAGATGATGATGTGCTGACAAAGCCTCTGTCTCAAGTAAAGTTCGAACACCTTCGAGACAAGCTTGGTGTTGTTCGAAAAGACCTTCCTTGAAAGGGGGAGTAGTGATGTTGCAGTGGGATTTTATCATCCCTAGGAACCTGCCCTAAAGTGATATGGGGACCTCGGTCCTCGGGAATGAAGAGGGATTGTATCATCCCTGGGCACTTTCCCTAAAGTGATTCAGGGACCTCGGTCCTCAAGAATGAAGTAGGATTGTATCATCCTTGAACCTCGGTTCAGAATGGATCCGGTGACTTCGGTCATCGAGATGGTAGGATTGTATCATCCTTGAACCTCAGTTTTGAATGGATCTGGTGACTTCGGTCATCGAGATGGTAGGATTGTATCATCCTTGAACCTCGGTTCAGAATGGATCGGGTGACTTCGGTCATTGAGATGGTAGGATTGTATCATCATTGAACCTCAGCTCAGAATGGATCTGGTGACTTCGGTACTCGAGAACGTGGTAGGATTGTATCATCCATGAACCTCAGTTCAGAATGGATCTGGTGACTTCGGTCATCGAGATGGTAGGATTGTATCATCCTTGAACCTCTATTCATAATGGATTCGGTGACTTCGGTACTCGATAATGTGGTAGGATTGTATCATCCGTGAACCTCGGTTCAGAATGGATCCGGTGACTTCGGTCATCGAGATGGTAGGATTGTATCATCCTTGAACCTCTATTCAGAATGGATCCGGTGACTTTGGTACTCGAGAACGTGGTAGTATTGTATCATCCATGAACCTCAATTTAGAATGGATCTGGTGACTTCAGTCATCGAGATGGTAGGATTGTATCATCCTTGAACCTCAGTTCAGAATGGATCCGGTGACTTCGATACTCGAGAACGTGGTAGGATTGTATCATCCGTGAACCTCAGTTCAGAATGGATCCAGTGACTTCAGTCATCAAGATGGTAGGATTGTATCATCCTTGAACCTCGGTTCAGAATGGATCCGATGACTTCGGTACTCGAGAACATGGTAGGATTGCATCATCCTTGGACTTAGTCCTAAAGTGATAGGGACTGATTATCCTGTAACCAATCCAGTGACTTCGGTTGTTGAGAATGTGATGATGATGATGTTTATGATTGAAAGATCATAGTGTGATGATGATGATGTTTTGATAATGATGTTTCTAATCGAAATATCAGAGTGTGATGATGATGATGTTTTGATAATAATGTTTCTGATCGAAAGATCAGACTGTGATGATGATGATTATTCTGATTGAAATATCAGAATATGATGATGATGTTGTTGTTGTTGATCGAAAGGTCAAAGTATTGAAGATGTTGCTGGTCGAAAGTTCAAAGTGCTGAAGATGATGTTGCTAATAGAAAGGTCAAAGTGCTGACGATGATGTTGCTGATTGAAAGGTCAAAGTGCTGAAGATGTTGCTGATCGAAGCAGTCAAAGTATTAATGATGATGAAGGATGAAGATTTAAGATTAATACTGCATGATGTTGAAAATCTTCCAATGATTTATAGATGTGTTACCCTGATGATGTTGATGATGTCCTCTCTCTCTCTCCTATGATTGTTGTTGATGTTGTTATAGAATACCCTTCTCGTTAAGGGGGAGTGTTGAAATATTGTAACTTTGAAGAATATTCTATATGTATCTTTTTGTGGTCCCCGATGGTCCTATCAGGAGAACCACTTGTATTACTTTGTACCCCGATGCTTCTAATCGAAAGAACTAATAAGAGTCATGAGGTAGTCCCCTGTAATTGTAAAGGTGGGTCATTAGCACCCCAGTGTGGTTACTTGAGCCTACATGTGTAACTTGAGCCTACATGATTAACTCGAGCCTACATGTCGGAATGAATAATTAAAGTGAACGAATGAATATAAATATAGGTGTGGCACTCCTCATTTGAAGCACACATCCTCACTTGTGTAGCGCATTAGTGGAGAAGAGAAGAGTAGCTGGAGAAGGAGGAGGATCAGGCTTTGATCTCCTTGTTGGTTTTACCTTTTATCTTTTTGGGGCATCTATATTGAGGAAGCTTTTGCTGGGTTTTTCTCTTTAGGGTTTTCCCAGGATAAATATTTGTGATCATTTTCTATGGTTGTGCTTGTATATCTTTCGGTGATCATGTTTATATGCTTTTGTTATGAAATCGAAATGAAATACTAATGATGTAGCTTAGCATATGAAAATTCAACACCAGGGTCGACTAGGGGTAGGAAATGGAGTATAGAGGCCTTACTTCTTGATGGACGGTTTGGAAATGGTGTAGGAAGTGCAGGATCAGATGTACTTACCGACGTCTTGTCGAAGGTTTGACCAATAGAAATACTTTTGCAATACTTCCACTATTTTCTTGACCCTGAAATTCCCAACGACCCGACTGTAGTGCACTTCCCAGATCATCTTGGCACACTTGCTTGAAGGAACACAAAGGTGTCCCATGTGACATAGTAGTGCACCCTGGAGGTGAAAATTTGGAACTTGGTTTCCCTCCAAGAGTGTCTTGTATGTGTGGCTGAATTTTGGATCGCTCTTGTAGAGAAGTGGCCAATACAAAGTCTCGTTCCCACAATAGTTGTACACGGTGGTTATCACCACGATCGGTGGTCTACTGAGGCAGTCTGCAACATTATTGGTGCTTCCCTTCTTGTACTTATGTTCAAATGAAATTGTTGTATATATGTGGACCACTTCTAATGGTGATCATTCTATAACTTCCCTTGTGTCTGTACGAACTGCAAGGGTCAGTGGTCTATGTGGATGATCATTTCCTTCCCAAAAATGTAATGCTTCCATTGTCTGGAAGCCCGTACAATGGAATACATATCTTTTTCATAAGTGGGATATTTACGGATAGTGTCTCACTGTGATATGCCACTAGATTCCCTTGTTTAGTAAGGACTTCCCCAATATCATAGTAAGAGGCATCTGTCTCGATCTCAAATGGTTATAGAAAGTCTGGTAATGTGAGCATTGGGGCACAACAGAGGCAATTTTTAATTATGTGAATGCATTCTATTGATTTTTTTACCAGAATAATTTTTCTTTCACCCCCCCCTTGGTGACTTTACTCAAGGGCCAAGTGATATGAGAGAATGCCAACATGAACTCGCGGTAGAAATTAGCAAGACCCAGAAAGCTGCGAAGCTTTGTTAGAGTGGTTGGGGCTAGCCAATCCCAAATGAATTGGATCTTGGTTGGATCCACATGTACCCCACACTCATCAATAATGTATCCTAGATACTGAACTTGGTTCATGCCAAAAGTGCACTTGTCCAAATTGGCACACAACTTGTGCTTCCATAGTGTTTGGAGGACCTGGCGGATGTGGTTGACGTGCTCTTCCCAAGTCTGGATGAATATTAGGATGTCATCCAAGCACAATAATACAAATGAGTTGGTAAATGGCCACAAGATGTCATCTATCAGTCTCATTAAGGTTGCAAGAGAATTCGCCAGCCCGAAAGGCATGACCAGCCCTTCGAAAAGGCCCTCCTTGGCTTTGAAGGCAGTCTTCCACACATCGATCGGTTCGATCGGTACCTGGTGATACCCAGAATTTAAGTCGATCTTGCTGAAATATTTCACCCCTTTAAGTTGGTCCAGGGGTTCATAAATCCATGGGATTGGGTACCTATTCCAAACAGTGATCTAGTTCAGCGCCTGATAGTCAATACAAAGTGTCCAAGTCCCATCCTTCTTCTATACCAACACGATTGAGCTCCCATAGGGTGATGAACTTGGCTGGATGTGATCCTTCTGTAGTAGCTCCTGAATATGCCTCTTGATTTCATCATTCTCCAGAACATAGTGTCAATAGATAGGTCCATTGGGAAGTGGCTCTCCTGGGGTCATATAGATGGGGTGCTTGACCTGACAGTGCATAGGTACCTCTGTGGGTGAGGTGATATGTCCCTGTACTCCTCCATGACCTTATCCATTTGTTGTTGTCATGTGGAGGATCTCTCTCTAGAGTTTTTGGCCACGATCTTCTTCTTTCCCTGAGGACAGATCATCAAGAAAACAAATTTCCTGGTTTTGGAAATGAGCTTACTGCGTTGTTTTGTAATAACCAAAGAGATAGTGACAGGCGGTTGTACCTCTAGTATCCTGTACAACTTATTTCCCAACGTAATTATAACACTGCGAGGTTGAGACTCGTACAAAGCATGTCACTTCCATAAGTATGATTAGCCTAATAATACATCACAAACATCAAGAGGAGTAATATCACATAATACCTCATTAGTGAAGGGCTTGATGATGTAGGGAAGGTGGCACTGTTGGCTGACTCAGAGATCCCATCCTTGGTGAAGCCACCCAATGGTGTACAAAGTGTGCTGTGGTTGACAAGCCCAGCCGCTTCACAACCTCTGCTGAAATGAGGTTCTTTTGGCTCCCACTGTCGGCAATGAACTATAGTGGGGAACCCTTTACCCACATCTGGGAGTATAAAAGACGCTCCTCCTCCTATGAATCTTCTGGTTCTTCCTTTTGGATCTTCATGGTGGAAACAGTGGTGTTGGGCTCTGCTTTGATAATATTATTCCCTCTATCATTCCCCTACTTAGGTTCTTATTTAGTGTCAGAGTATGCATCTTATTCGGAAGCCTTTATCCCGACCACCAGTGACTGCTTGGCCTGATACTCACTTTTGTTGTGAGTGGGGCTCTTATGGAACTCGCACCACTTACCCTCTTCCTTCTTTGGCTTCGCAGTGTTGCTCTTTGCTTGCGGCTTTGTCAAGTTTTCTTGAGTCGCCATGCCTTGGTTGTGTCCCTAGTTCTGCGGTTTGGGGGCACCTTTCAATTACTTCTGATTCGTAGATCCATAGTCTCTCTTTTTCTGTTTGAATTTTTTCTCAATTTTGGAAACATACTGGTATGCCATGCCAAGCGAGGAGATGTCAAGGAAATCCATTTCCTCCTGAATGTATCTATGTAGACAACTGTGGTACTTCAGCATGAAATGTTTCTCTGAATCTTTGATACCCAACTTGGTATGCAAGGTATGGAACAGATTTGTTAGCTCATGCACATCTTGATCTCTTTGCTACCGCAGCATAGTCCACTGTATGCACTTTTCCTCATAGCTCCCCATGGGATAATATTGTTCCTTTATGGAATCTCGGGAATAATTCCAAGTGGGTAAGGCCAAGAATAGAGAGGGTTCCCCCTCATCCTTTCTATCATAGTAGGTTTCCCACCAATCCTTGACATGGGGGGCGGCTTTGAGTAGTGAAAAAGTAATATTTTCCCGATCGAAAAAGTCATGAACCGATAAATATCCTTCTAATAGATTCAACCATCTATCTATGGCATCTACATATATTTGTCCATAAAATAGTGGAATGTCAAAGTTTACTTGTACCTTAAAAGGATTTGCGCCTCCAGAGTGGCTACTAGATGTAGATGCACCTCTAGGGGGAAGTCATTGAAGGATCTGGGCGAAGTTATCCATCATTGCGTTCCATTTTTTTTCAAGGGCCTCCTTGAGAAACATTCTGATAGGATCTTCTGCGCCCTTGTCTTTCTTTCTATCCCCCATGGGCGGTCGTCGAGTTTGTGAGGCTAATCTTGCAAAGGTTCAACCAGATTAATCCCTAACTCCTTATACCCCTCCCTCGTTGGGGACATGAAAAGAAGGATCGAGAAAGAGTGGATTGCTCTAATACCACTGATCTGGAATAGAATACACAAATAACCATAAAAAAAATATGTGGTGGAAATAACACTTCATTTCATTAATCAAAGAACTGAAACTTGTTTACATACATAATGGAAATAAACTAGCTAGAGTGTCGGTAGCTTATCTATGAGAAGAGATGTGGTGGATACATGCCTCTGAAATCTGTGTTACAATGAGGCTCAAAGGCCTATATATTATTGAAAAACAATGGAAACCCTACACATCCAAAAACCTAACCCTAGGAGGTGAAACACTAGAATATGGGCCCTGTTGGGTAACTCGGTACATCAATTTCCCAGGGTCATAACTTTGGCATACTAACTCCATTTAACGCACATGATACATCATTATAAATATCTATTCAAGTACTAGGGCTGAAAAAATGTCGTTTAGGGCCTCAAAATGGCTCCAAAATTTTAGGACCCGAAAACTGCCAAAAATAGTAAATTGTGCTACAATTAAAGAAACTGAAAAACTAAAAGAAACAATGGTTCGGGTCCAAGTGGAATAGGTGGGTGGCCACCAATATCCTCCTGGATCACTCAAATCAGTAATAATATAATTTGTCTCTTCTTGGAATTTAGACAGTTCTTTCAAAACTTTGTTTATTTTCCTACATATTTCAATTTCATCTACAACAAGCATGTACTCAGCTTCTATGTCCATTTCTAATTCCTCATATGAGTTTGTTGTTCCTAAAAATAGGATTTCATTATCTTCACTTATCTCCTCATCTTCACGTTCATCCTTGGAATATAAGTTCTTCCTTTTTTCTTTGAACTTCTTCTTACCCTTATGGCATCAAGATTCTTCATGGTCACTCTCCTCTTGTTTTGGGTGGGAACACTTATGGGAAAAATGTCCAATCTTTCCACAGTTAAAACATTTCAAATGTATCTTAGCTTTGTATTTCCCAGTGCCTTTCTTGAGTTTTATTACAAAGAGGGCTTCCTCATAATCTAGATTCTCTGGTTGATTTTTGGAAGAGACTTTAAACACTGCTGGTTTCTTTGAGGTTTCACTTAGTCCAATTCTCATCTCATACGCGGTGAGAATTCCATGCAGCTCATCTACTGTCACTGTTTTAAGGTCATCTCATTCCTTTAGGGTGGAAACATTTGAGTCATATCTCATTGGTAATGTTCTTAGTATATTGCTTACCACTTCCCTTTCTTTCAATTTTCCTCCAATACCTCTAATAGAATTAACCACCTCATCCACATGAACAAGGTATTCCCCAATATTCTCTTCTTCTCTCATTTTAAGGCTTTCAAATTGACTTTTATATGTCTGGAGTTTGGATTCTTTGACCTTAGAGGCTCCTTCATAAATAATATTCAACTTATCCCAAGCTTGTTTGGCAGAAGTGCATTGCATAACCTTAGTAAACATAGTGTTTTTTAGTCCACTCAAGATTGCATTTAGGGCTTTGGAATTACCTTCATATTCACCTAGTTCAACTATTTCTGTAGGGTATTGGTTTCCTATTTTAAGGTACTTTTATGTTGCTTCCCAAACCTTCCATCCCAGGGACATCAAATGACACATCATTCCTACACTCTAGTAAGCATAGTTTTCTCCTGTAAATAGTGGAGGTCTATTAGTGGCCAAGCCTTCTTGTTGATCCATAGTGGTTTTATAAAGGATCTACCTTCCAGTTGTTAAACTATGCTAAAGGAACCTGCTCTGATACTAATTGTTGTTTTATTGGTCAATACTGAGAGTGGGGGGGGTGAATCAGTATTGTTATCTTTTTACTATTTTAACCACTTTTAAATCTATCATTTGAATTACATAATAATAAGAATACACAGAATAAAATTTTAACGTGGAAGCTCAATAGGGTAAACCACTAATATGTCCTATTACTGCAAAATTGTTACTTACAAATATTTTTTCCTGCTACTACAGACAAGGATGGTATTACACCCTATTTACCAATATCAATTGGAAGGATGCTACGACCCCCTAGTTTATTAGCTATGACTGAAAGGATGCTACAACACCCTATTTACCAATGCCAATTGGAAAGAGGCTACGACCCCCTTGTTTATCACCTACAACAGAAAGGATGATACAACAGCCTATTTACCAATGCCAATTGGAAGGAGGCTACGACCCCCTGGTTTATCAGCTACAATTGAAAGGATGCTACAACACCTTGCATTCCTGCTTCCTATACTAGAGCCACCCAGCCACCTTGATATGTTTCTCACGATTTCTCTCCCACTGAATTCTGTCACACTCACCGGTCTCTGATTCTGATCATGCAATTTGAACTGTAGAGACATATTCCTTCTTACTCAGGTTGTTGCTTAAATACTTCTCACCGTTTAATTTTCTTTCAAAAGTTGTGTCTCTTCAAACTGAATAAACATACCTTTCACTATTGCGCCCTTTCAGATCTGATTGTCACACCTTTTCAACAATTTGTGACTAATGATTTTTAATTAAATAATTAATTAAAACCTTCTTGATCACTTCTAATCTGCGAGCTCCCTTCTTCTCTGATCATAGAATTCGTCAAACCAATGCCTATGGACTTCCTCTCCTCCATCAGTGGGAATACTCTATCTTCATATCTTCCGGACTCTCTTGTTCTCACGCATGTGGGCTTCTTTTATCATTTGCGAGCTATCTTCATCGCAGGCTCATCTGTACACGTTTATCTCACAAAACACGGTCTTCACCTTCCATATTATGAGTTTCATATTGGACATTCTTCTTTAATATTTATGGACGCACCTCAAAATTCATTTCTATAGCTCAACTTAACATTTTCTGGTGCTTCTGCAATATCCTTCTCCAAAATCAATCCATGCCGTTGATCTAATTTTGACTCTTCAGTCCGTCGATCTAGCACATAGATTCCCCCCTTGAAATAGTATTTCTGCACCATGGTTTCCTCATCAAAAATTCCCCAACGTTGATTTTCATCGGGATTCTTCTTGATCATCGATCTCTAGATTGCAAGATGCGGGATGTCGATTGTCTGCTTTTTCCTTTCTGTAAACTCCTTTCCGCAAGCTTCTTTCTGCAAGCTCCATTCTGCAAGCTCCTTTCCACAATTTTTCTTTCGCACCGTTGATATTTTGCAGAGTCTTTCTTGACCATTGATCTTGCAAATTGCGGGATGCGGAATCACACTTTCCTATTTTAGACTTTTGAAACTTTCTGAATTTTCTTGAACCGTTGATTTGCTTGCGGATTTACCCCTGACTATCCATCTTGATCTTTTGTGAAACATTGGATTTTCCACCTAACTTATGCGGGATGCTTCCTAACCATCGGATCTTGTGCGATGCTTCCTAACAGTCTATTCTAGAAATCATGTGTATCTGCATTCTATATTTGATGATTATACAAAAACTAATCCTCATTCATAGGATCTCATGCAGATAACTATGCCACCTCATCATTGTGCCATGTCATCACTACCTTCGTCTCTTCCACCTCATCATCATGCCATTTTTTCTTTACTTTCACTTATGCTACGTTAACTCTGCCATGGTATCTTTTGCTTATCCTTTGTACTTCATAAGAAAATTTGAAATCACTACCTTAGTCTGTCATCATCATTAGGAAACCATCATATTCCATGTCATCATTTGTGTCATGCCACATCCTCAACTATGCCATGCCATGTCATCACTACCTTAGTCTTTCATTGTGTTTTTCCTGCCATCATATCCACTGGTTATTCCTTTGTCATTCTTGAACACCTTTGACATCAATGAAAACTGTACATTCAAATTTGTCAACAATCTTGTTGGTTTAGTAACTCCTATGACACTTGTCTTCCTGTTCATGTTCCAATTCTTTCCCCAATTTGAATAGATGCCTCTAACTCCCAAATTTGGCCTCTTAGTGGCTATTTTTATCCCTATCATGTCATATTTTTCATATGTTTGCAATCCATTTTGAACTTGCAATACTTGTCATAGAATCTTTCATCATTTGCTATCATAGAGTGCATGGAATCTCCTTCCAAGTGGGACACATTGTCTTCTAGCCTCTTCCTCTTCCATGGGATTTAATTCCCCTTACTAATTCGAATTCCTTTGATTAGGATATGCTAATTGACACCTATTCACCTCCAAAGGACGTTTCATTCCCCATGGATTTGAATTTGGATGAATTTCAATCCAAGTGTAGGTGGGGAATCTAGGCACCCAAGGACTCCATGAGCCTCCAAGTGTATACATGAACCAATGCCGCCTTATTTTCTTCACATTTATTATTTATATAACCCAATTTAATGTGGATATGGTAAACTAAGGTTATTTTTGGTCTCATAGATCCTTTATTACAAACTTTTTCACCTTCACCTCAGCCTAGGGAACTATTAGGTTGGTGACACGTTATTTGCTAGTAGTCTTATTTGGTTGGGGACATGACAAATTTAGGACATAGTTGGAACCAAAAGCACTGAAGATTGTTTAGAGAGAGGTTGTTGTTATAACCCAAGTTGGCACTTCCACATTTGTAATGATGACCTCGTAAAGAGGAACATTAAGTCATTAGAAAAATAATCTAATTGTACTTATCATCATGGAAGAAGATATAACTTGATATTATATGATGGTCTAACCTATAGAAAACAATCTAGTTCTTTCCCAACTGAAATCACCAAGTTTCAAGCCAAAATGAGGGCCCATACACTTTTCCTTTCACAAGGTGATTGGCAATGCAACTTTCCCTCAACCAAGATGCGTGGGAAATGAAAAGTGCACTAAAAAGACAAAAATAATGAAAATTTGAGAAATAAGGTAGATTTAAGGTGGTTCACCTCAATTGCAACTCCTAAAACTACACTATTATAACTATCCCAAACAATATGGTGGACCAATTATGGGAGACACATTGGTAATGTTATACTGGAGGAATTATTCTACTCTTCTAGGCCAATTCGTCTCATCTCCCCTAAGCGACCCTTGTCCATGGGCATTATTTCATGTGTTTTTGAAGTCATCTCCTTGATATGACTCCTCCCTTATACACCCTTGGAAGATAAAGCATTTGAAAGTTGGATTGCAAGTGGTTTGAGTGTAGAGGGACATAGTCAAATAATTTGAAAGGTGACGAGACAATAGAGAGGTATCTTCTACATATAATTTATTGTTTATTTTTAATGTAAATTTGCGAACTTTCCTCCCAAAAATTCATGTTTAAATATTGAATTTCTTACGCTTTATTGGTTGAAGAATGTTGATGAAATTGTCATTGATACCAACATGGACTCGTAGTGGCCCCAAATATTGTCATTGATGCCACCAATTCCCACTTGCAGGGCCTTGGACCCCTTACAAAATGGGTTTGAGGTTTAGACCTCTTACAGAGTGGGTTTGTCCCTTGAAGCACCTTGTACCTAGTTGACAAGGTCCTTGTACCCACAAGGATGGATCTTGGATCCACCACCTTGTTGAAGATGTTAAAGACGTTGCTAATGGTTTTGAAGACCCTAGAGATGGAACTGAATCCTTGATGAACAATGGAGAACCCATAGATGGGTTGGAGAAGCAATAATGACCCATTATGTGGTAATTCATGCTATGATGGTATCATAATACCCCATGAGAAGACCCAGGTACCCCGCAGATGATGTCATGATGGATATTTACCCTTGAGGGTCTCCTAGTGTGGTTGAGGTGGTTGAAGAAGCCGATGAAATATCTTACTTGTTGAATAATCCCTGATGAATTCCTTGAACCCACACTTAGTGGTTTGATGACCTTGTAACAATTATTGGGGTCATGGAGCTCTTATATGATAATGATGACCTTGTATGTTCCTTGACATGCTATGGAACCCCTAATATGATGAAGAATCCAATTGAACCCCTGATGAAGGCCTTGATACCCTTGAAAATTTCATGGAGCCCACTACTTGCACTTGGCATGGCTAGACGGCATGATGATGTGGTATTTGGTGACTTAATAAATTCATGGAACCTTTTGAAGACATTGATACCCATTACTTACACTTGATGTCGTTAAGGCACCCACACACATATTGGCTTGATAATGGTCCATATAGTGACAAGCTTGAAGCCCATGATGACACCTTGCACATGGAATGCCATTAAAATCCATAGTGGCTTGATGCAACCCTGTAAATATGTGGAGGACACAGTCCCATGAATTTTAAATGATGTGGTTGACTTTGAAGGATGTTTTAAAATAAAAATAATAAAAATACATAAGGTTGACCATTGAGGTGGTAAGAAAAATAATAAAAATACATAAAGTTGACCACTGGGGTGGTAAGAAAATAATAAAAATACATAAGGTTGACCATTGAGGTGGTTATAAAAATAATAAAAACACATAAGGTTGACCATTAAGGTGGTAAGAAGTTTAAAGTCAAAAATAAAATTCAAATTAATAAAAAAATTTACTTTTGAAGACGAGTCGACCAACATGAAACATGTCCACTTTAATGTTGACATAAACACATCTAAAAATAGTTAATGATGAATGTAGATAAGTGAATTCGTCGAGATTGGACTGAGGTTTTTTTTGTAGCAGTGGAGGAGTAGTTCGATTTTACAGAGAAATGTTTGGGCATCTTCATTAAATTGGCATAACTTTCTCACACGGGATCAGAATTACAAAATTCTTGGCTTGTTGGAAAGCTTGTTACGAGGGATATGTGCTGACATGATCTAGAGTTTATTTTGTTTATCTAATTTTTCTTCATCTTGTGATCTTTGGAAAGGTATGGTTCATTCTTCCGTGTTTCTCTTGTGATGGCACATGTCTCTCATGGATAGAGTTCATGTTTGATCTTAGTATGTGAGCCTCTATATTGGCATATATATTTGAAGTCATTATGGAGGATATGATGATGATGTTTCATACCTTTATGCTATGATATGATACACTTTGTGATGATAATGTATGTGATAATGATGTACACTCTATTATGTTGATGCACTCCTACACAATATGATGTACATGCATACCATAGGGTGATGATGCTCTCAATATGCGCTATGATGTATACCTGATGATGATGATTCATAAACGATGCACACTGAGATGATGATAATAAATATTTGATGAGGAGGATGCATACCCTATGCTGATGATGCATACCTATGATGATGATGCATGACGATGCATGCCTTATGTCCAGTGAAAGAAGAGAAAAATTACTTGTTCATTAATTGTGTATGATGAGGTGTACAATAATGTACATGAGAATTGTATGGAAATGAAATGAATTATCAGTATATAGTGATGACTCAACATATAACCAACAACAGATATGAGCAGTAATGATGAGCAGCAATGATGAGCAACAAAGATGAGTAGCAGTGATGAGCAGCAGTGACGAGCAATAGAGATGACCAGTAGTGATGAGCGGCAGTGATGAGTAGCAGAGATGAGCAGCAGAAATGAGCAGTAGTGATGAGTAGCAGATCTAAGAAGCAGTGATGAGTAGTATTGATGAGTAGCAGTGATGAGCAGATTGACCAGCAGAGATTGATGTGCAGCAGAGCAATATGGTTTCTTGTAAGAAGAATCTTGCACTTGGGGATTGGACTCCTCAAACCCTTCTTAGTTGGATCTAAGAAAACTAGGTTGGGTCCTATTATGAGAGTTGGTGATATTTTCATCAGTTGGTGATGATTGTAATCGAGAATATTGTTATCTTCCATGTACAATAAATAAAGATCAAAATTCCATATATTCTTGTGTCCCTTTTTCATGTGATGTTGTGCTTATGAATCATGATGAATTTGATTATGCAAGTAATGAAATAATGATTGATATGCTCTAATTGACTAAAAGAAGGTAAAAAGTTTAAAATTGCTCACAAAATAATTCACCCCCCCTCTCGGTGTGGCCATTGTGTCCAACAATTGGTATTAGAGTTGACCTTCATTATAAGCCTAGCAAGCTTGAAGGAGATCCGTGGAGACATAATGGAAGCAAAAGAAGAGTCATTAATCAATGACATTCCTATACTTGATATGACAAATTATTTCAGTTGGAGGAGAAAAATGAAGGCTTATCTGAAGAAATTTGGCATTTGGGAGATTGTGATCAATCCACCTGCTCCATCAAACAAGGGTAAATCAGCTGCATAGAAGGAAGAAAAAAAATACAATACTACAAACTTGAAGTTCCTCATGGATGGACTTCCCAACTCGGTGAAGAAAAGTGTAGGAGACTACACTTCAGCAAAATACCTATGGTTCAATTTGGAGAGCGAGTATCAAAAGGAAAGACCAGAACCCAAAAAGACAGATTAGGAATCAGAAGACAAACCCACGGAAGAGATCAATCAAGAAGAAGAGAAAGAAGAGGACTCCAGTAAAGATATGGACTCTTGCGATTGTAATAATATCTTGTGTGATGAAATTGAGAAGTTTCTTATAGATGAAGATGAAGGGATATCAAAGGTTGCATGTGAGATACATCTCACATTGCTGAATATTGATCTCAGAGCCAATTGGTTTATGAACACAGTAAATTTAAATCATAGTGAATTCAGAAAGTTCAAAAAGAAAATCTCAGAATCCTTGAATAAATATTAGTAGAAGACCATGACAATCAAATTGTTGCTTGTAAATCTCAAAAGCAAGGACAAAAGAGTTGTGGGATCAAATGAAAGACAAGGATGACGAAGTTAAACAACTAAATACTTAATTGATGAGTCAAAAGAAAGAACCGGAAGATCCTGTTGAAGAGCTTGAAGAAACTAGAGAGTCCAATCATGATCTGAAGACTCAGTTAGAGGAAGCCAAGAGGCTAGAAGAAATCCTGAAGATTCAGCTGGAAGAAAAGGAGGAGACAATCTAGAAGCTGTAAATGGATGTAGCTGGTCTCAGGAAGAACAGTGAGAAGAATGAATCTTTTTTCAAATTCAAGGATAATTTAGTTGTCCTAGATAAGATATTGGATTGCTAGAGATATCCACTCGACAAAACTGGTCTTGGTTACAAGAAGGACAAGGAAAAATATAAAGATGACTCTTGGTCTCCTAAAACTCCGAAATCAGATCCATAAACATTCAAAGTTGTTCCTCATGCAATTGTACATGACAACAAGGACTTTGGAAGTTCAAAAATACCACAAGGATTTAGATCTATTCCTCAAAGAAAGATCAGAAAAGAAGCAATTCCAATATGGATTCAAAGTCCGAGGTATGAAAGTGGATTCAATGGTTATTTTTATTTTTGTTATAACTTTGGTCATAAATATGTGGATTGTAGACTCTATGGAAGAAGAAGTAGTGGAAGGCCCAATGACTTAGTTAGATATTGGACATGTAATCAAGTTGGACATGCTGCTGCCACATGTCACACATTGAGATGTTACACATGTAGTGGGTTTGGTCACAAATCCCAAGAATGTGCAAGTCAAAGAAGTTAATTGAGGAAGAGTATTTCATATATCAACAAGAAGAACCAATGAAGCTTGGAAGAAGGCCAATTCAATAATATTTGAAGATCAGAAGAAAAATTCCTACAGTCAGGGAAATTTTTAGGCATGGAGATATGAAGTTGATCAAAGAAGTGTTAGAAATTCCAATAGCTCAGTTAGATGATAGACATGCAACCGTGTTGGTCACATTGCTACATATTGTGGTATGATGAGGTGTTATAGTTGCAGTAGCTTTGGGAAAAAAGATCAATATTGTTGGAATACATAGAAACAACCAATGAGGAGGATCTCATACAGCTCATCAAGGAAACCCATTACATATGAAGGAATAAATACTAAAAGGACAAATTACAAGAAGCAAGTATGGATGAAGAAGACCAAGAAGTTGTAGATAGGAGAGATTGATCAGAGCAAGAAGGATGGATTCCATATGGAAAGCCAAGTGTAAGGTCTCTCAAATACATTAGCACACCTTGAGTTCATAAGGCTGGAGGATGAACTCAAAGGGAGAAAGGATTACTACTCTAGGCATACAGACATGTCCTAGGATTGTGCATATTGACAAGGGGAGTACAAGTAAGTGGTCAGTGATTTTAGATACAGATATGCAATCATCATTTTCCATTGATGCCAAAGTGGGAGAGATGAATACAAGGGGTTAGATGAAGACAAAAGGGGAGCATACTCAAATGGGGAGCATGAGTTGTTTTCATCAATGACAAAGGGGGATATTGTTGATGAAATTGTCATTGATGCCAACATGGACTTGTAGTGGCCCCACAGATTGTCATTGATGCCACCAAGTCCCATTTGTAGTTCCTTGGACCCATTACAAAGTCGAATTGAGCCTTGGACCCCTTACAGAGTGGGTTTGTGCCTTAAAGCACCTTTTACCTATTTGACATGGTCCTTGTACCCAGAAGGATAGATCTTGGAGCCACCACCTTGTTGAAGATGTTGAAGACCCTATTGATGGTGTTGAAGACCCTAGAGATGGTCATGAAGCTTAATGGATGATGGAGAACCCATATATGGGTTGGAGAAGCATTAAGGACCCATTATGTGGTCATTCATGCCCTAATGGTACCATAGTACCCCATGAGAAGACCCAGGCACCCCGTAGATGATGTCATGATGGATCTTGACCCTTGAGTGTCTCCTAGTCTTATTGAGCTAGTTAAAGAAGCCTATGGAGCCTCTTGCTTGTTGAAGAATCCCTGATGAAGTCCTTGGACCCACACTTAGCAGTTTGATGACCTTGAAACACTTATTGGGGTCCTTGATCCAGATTTATGTAGGAACGCAACAAAATACAAAAATAATCATAGAAACAAATGTGTAGTGGAAATAACACTTGATTTCATTAATCAAAGAACTGAAACTTGTTTACATACAAAATTGAAATAAACTAGCTAGAGTGCTAGTAGCTTATCTCTGAGAAGAGATGTGACGGCTACATGCCTCTGAACTCTATGTTACAACAAGGCTCGAAGGCCCATATATTATTGAGAAACAATGCAAACGCTACACATCCAAAAACCTAAACCTAGGAGGTGAAACGCCAGAATGTGGGCCCCGTTGGGTAACTTGGTACATCAATTTCCCGGGGTCGTAACTTTGGTTTACTACCTCCGTTTGATGCGCATGATACATCATTAGAAAGATATATTGAAGGAATATATCCATAAATAACAAATATAGAGTCTAAAATGAACTCATATTTTCTTGACCATTCAATGCCGAAAAAACATCGTTTAGGGCCTCAAAACGGCTCTGAAAGTTTAAGACCCGAAAACAACCAAAAATAGTAAATTTTGCTACAATTAAGGAAACTGGAAAACTAAAAGAAACAATGTTGGGGGTCCAAGTGGAATAGATGGGTGGAAATAAATATCCTCCTAGATCATTCCTCCCCGCTTAGGAAACAATGGTCCCCATTGCGTTGATTTCCTCCATGAGATGAGGAAACTTCTGTTGAACTTTGTCTTTAGAGAGCCACTTTCCCTCGTGAAGGAGTTGGCCTGCTTTGACAACTCGATATAGATGGACCTTCTATTGGCGGGTGTTCTTGATCTATGTATCCATAATTCGATCAGTTGTGACTTGTTCCATGCAGTCAGGGTTTAACTCTGTTGGTGTGAGTTGTTCGGCCATGTCTGTAGTGTCCAGTAGAGGTGGAAAGTAGGGTCGAAGGTGCTCCACATTGAACACTGGGTGTAGACCAAGGAATGGTGGAATATTGAGCTTGAAGGAATTATCCCCGACGGCTTTGGTGATGGTGTATGGCCCATATCAGAGTGGGTGAATCTTGCGATGGGGTCCAGCAAGGCGCTCCTTCTGCAAATGTAGCCACACTTTGTCACCCACCTGGAATTTGTGATCCACCCAATGCCGATCATGCCGCTACTTGTACTTAGCATTGGATCTGTCTAATATGTCATGAACTTGTTGGAGAATGTGTTGAATGCACTCAATGAAGCTATTCACCTTGGAAACTTTAAACTGGACATGAGCTGAATCAGCCTAAGTAGTTGCAAATGGCACAGCTACGTCAATGGGACATAGTGGCTGGAATCCCAAGCCCACCTGAAAGGGGATGTGGTCAGTTGAGTTGTGGAGGGCCCGATAATAGCTATGTTGTACATAGGGGAGGCTCTCATCCCATGTGTGTGGATGCTTTGAGTTGTACATGTGCAAAATGTGTATGATCATCTTGTTGATGACCTATGTATGGACATTAGTCTGGGGATGGAAAGTTATGGACTTTGTGATCTTGGTGTCTAGCATTGACCATAGGCTAGACCAGAATGTACTAAGGAAACTGATGTCCCGATCTGAGATTATAGACTGTGGGATCCCAAAGTGTACCCACACTCGTTCAAAGAAGAGTTTAGCAGTGGCTTCTGCTGTGATATTCTTCTTGCAGGCCACCATTATGGCCATCTTTGAGAATTTGTCGACAACCACAAACACACAGTCGTTGCCATGCTTAGTAGAAGAAATGCCCGACATGTAATCCACGGAGATGGATTCTCAAGGTTGACTAGGGGTAGGAAATAGAGTATAGAGGCCTTGCTTCTTGATGGACGGTTTGTAAATGGCGTAGGAAGTGCAGGATCGGATGTACTTCTCGACGTCCTGTTGAAGGTTCAACCAATAGAAATACTTTTGCAGTACTGCCACTGTTTCCTCTACCCCGAAATGCCCAGTGACCTAAATGTAGTGCGCTTTCTAAATCATCTTAGCACACTCACTTGAAGGAACACAAAGGTGTCCCATGTGACATAGTAGTGCATCCTAGAGGTGAAAATTTGGAACTTGGTTTCCCTCCAAGAGAATCCTGTATGTGTGGTTGAATTCTAGATCGGTCTTGTAGAGAAGTGGAAAATCATAGGTGTCATGCCCACAAGAGTTGAGCATAGTGGTTAACGCCATGATTGGTTGTCGGATCAAGCAATCTGCAACATTATTGGTGCTTGTTAGGATATTTAGACACTTAAGAGTTAGTTAAGATCAACTTGTGGAATATATCTGTTAGGTAAAGTGTGTTTCTTTAGTATGCATTAATATACATTTGTAAATATTCTAATCCGACGGTCACGATATGTTCTAGACATAAAGTGATCCGACAGTTCAACTTCTCTTAGATCATACCTACCATTGATCTGTGGTTTAACACCTTATTGGTCCATGATCTCTATTTAAAGAGCATGGAGGGTCCTTGGCTAGTTGATCGATTATGAGAAGCTCATGTAACTTTCTTCTTTTGCATAATAAATTGCTCCAAGTAGTTATTCAGCTGGGGCTATGGACTATTTCTCTCTCGAGGGTTTTAACCACGTGACAAACATCGATGTATTGATCTATGATCTGTTTGTGTGAAGTGGTTGCTCTAGGTGTTCTATATTTTGGGAGTACCCTGTGTACTTGAACATGGAATCAGATCATTTATGAAGAGTCGCTTTCAGTTTTGATCAAGATCTAGAACCGGTGTTGCCGAAACTTTGAAATGGTTTCTGGTTTTGGAGTTTCTATGCATTTGTGGATTATGGGAGCTATTACATTGCGTCTGGAGTGTCATTTATATTGGGAAACAGTTTTTGTTTCATCAAAAACCATTTATGTTTGTTCTAAAAACACCCATTTCAGCAAATCTGAAGGTATAATGTTACAGTGACGGATTTGTTTAAATTTTTTTAAATCTCTCATATTTTATCAGTTTTATTATTAGATCTTTATTGTCTTAGTCTTGGACTGTTGCCTTCCCTGGTTGCGTATGCTCTTTGTCATGCACCTTGCGCGATCGTGGCGAATCAGAAATAGAAAAGGAAAGTTTTTTTTTTCTTGTCTTCTCAGCTATGTATGCTCTTTTCCATGCACCTTCTATGATCATGGAAAATTAGAAACAACGAGAAAAATTGAAAATGTAGAATTTCCGGGTAAGGTAACCAAGATCTAACCTCATTGTGTGGAAAAAAAAAATCGTTTTTTTGTGATTTGCAAGAAAAAAAAAAGGTAAGCACAGAGAACAAAAGAGAAGTGTAAAAAAAAAAACCCTTCCTCTTCCCATTCTTTTAGGTACCTTTTAAACTTGGCTCACATGGTCCAAAGTTGTTTTATTCCTCAATAGGTCTTGAGTTCAAGTCTTATTAAGCTACTTTTAGTGCATGCAATTTCTATTTTCAAGTTAATTTATTGTAAAAGTGCATCTCACTTAAATAAAATAAAATAAAAAGTGAGTCACTTACGTCTTTTAATTTATTGCCGCACTATTTAAAGTAACATCATTGTAAAAGTGAACATCACTTCTTCTACAAAAGTGATTCACGTAAGAGAAACTTTATTGTAAAGTGATTGTCAAAGGTTGATCTTGGGAAGAGGGGGGTTCTTTTTTTTAGTTGGTCAAGTTAATATCTGCCACATCACTATTGGGAACACCTTCAACATTTTCTTCAATCAAGCCTTAACTTCATCATTCATAATCAGTTTTTAGTGCCATTTTTTTTCAAACAGCCTAATTTTTTCTAGCTCTTTGCATCCAGGCAGTTAGTTTCTGTTCTTTCATCCATTATTTTCAAGTATGGCCACCACTTGTGATATTATACTTACCAGTTCTAACTATTTCTCATGGAAATCCCATATGGAGGATGTTCTATGAAGCAAGGGTCTTTTCAGAATTACCTCAAGGAAAGAAACAGAACCCACTAATGATGATAAGAAAATAAAATGGGAAAATAGATGTGTTGAAGCTCGAGGATTGATTGGGATGTCAATCTCTACTGATTTGCGATTCCACATATCTGGAATTGATAAACCTAATAAAGCTTGGGAAAAGTTGGAATCAATGTTTGGTAAACACAATGAAATTCGAGGTCATCAACTTGAGAATGAGTTGATTTCTTTGAATTCAAGTGATTTTTCATGCATTCAAGACTATTTATGTAAGTATAAAACTCTTACACTCTTATGTGAAGAATGCAAGATTAAGAAAGAAGACAAACAATGTATTTATCATATTCTTTCCAAACATGGACTTGCATATTCTTTTTTTGTATCTACATTCTACTCCATGAAAGAATCCTTGCCTGTAGCTATCTATCAAGATCCTAGTCTTGAATCCTTTTGTGATTCCTTAATTAGAGAGCAAGATAAACTCATTCATCTTAGAATAATTAACAATGCAGATACATCTGGGAAAGCCTTACTGTCTCAATAGAAATAAAATTCCAAGCCTCCCAAGAAACAGAATTTTCACAATAATAAGCCAAACAACAAGGGTCCCAAACCCTCTCAGTCAGCTCCTTTTTTTTAAAATGACAAAGGATCCAAGCCAAAAGGAAAGAAAACTGAGCGTCATTGAAATTTTTGTGGGAAAGATAATCATGAGGAATCTAACTGTTTCAACAAGATGGCATCCTTGGAAGCAGCAATGAAGAAGCACCGCATCAACCTAGATTCGTCTTCAGAATCTACCTATCATGGACATGCACTTTGTGCTTCTGGTTACTCTTATATTGCATCTTTTCTCTACTTCAAATGAATGGCTCATTGATTCTGGAGCATCTTATCATATGGCTAAGGATCAAGCCATCTTCTCTACTATGCATGAATGTAACACCAAACAAATATTTGTTGGTGATGATAGATCTCTAATTGTTGTAGGATCTGGAATAGTTCCAATAGAAAATGATCATTTCAGTGATGTATTATGTGTTCCAAAAATTTTCAGCAATTTTTTATCAGTCTATCAAGTTACTCATTTGGGTGAAGGTAAAACTATGACGTTTACACCTCACCAAGTTGTAATCAAGTATTTTAAAAATCCTCAAAATGTCCTTGCTACTAGAACTGTTGATGATATTACCAGGCTGTACAAATTTATCAACTTTGGATCACCACCTTTTCCTTCAGTTTTTGTTGCTCATAGTGATAACTTGAGCAAACTTTGGCATGAGTGATTTGGTCACTTAAATTATCACTCATTGCAACAACTATGTAAAGAAAATATGTTGGTTGGTCTTCAGGATAATTTTGACAAACGTCATCAGGATAGTTTTGACAAACGTCATCAGGATAGTTTTGACAAACGTCATCAGAAAACATCATCAGGATAGTTTTAACAAACATCCCTCTTGGCACGCCTCAGTTTCTCTTGGAGCTTGTGCACAGTGACTTGTGTGGTCCTCTTCCATCTGCTTCCATTTATGGTTTCAAATATTTCTTAACTTTCATTGATGACTACTCCAGATGCACTTGGGTTTACTTCCTAAAACTTAAGAGCGAAGTATTTAACATGTTCTTCGCCTACAAGGCCCTTGTTGAAAAACAATATAGTCATCAAATTGTTAACTTAAAATTTGACAATGGAGGAGAATATTTTGACAAAAAGTTCACTACTTTCTGCACTGAAAAAGGAATCCAACAACAACACACTGTTCCATACACACCACAACAAAATGGTGTAGATGAACAAAAGAACCGCACTTTAAAAGAAATGGATAATTGTATGATCCAATCTAAGGGACTAAGTCTTCAATATTGGGATGAGGCCATTAATTGTGCAAATTACAAAGTTAATCACACACCAACTAAATTTTTATAAGGTATAACACCGGAAGAAGCATGGAGTAAAACTAAACCAGATGTAAGTCACTTCCGTGTGTTTGGTTGTAAAGCATGGGCTCACATTTCGAATTAAAAATGGAAAGAATTGCATCCTAAAAGTGAAAAGTGCATATTTGTTGAGTATTTAGAAGATGTAAAAGGTTATAGTCTTCTTTAGCCGCATTTTCATGATATAATCATTAGAAGAGATGTTAAATTTGATGAAAATATCTTGGCCTGTGATCCTAACTTGGCGAGTGTTCCATCTTCGGCGATTCTGCCTGATTCGACGATTGTGCCTACGAGCCTGATTCAGCAATTGTGCCTTCTTCTTCTTCCAACTTCCTAGACATGTTTCCAACTCCAGTTTTTGATGATGACAGTGAGTATGAAAATCCACCTATGCCTACTCACATTCCTCCAATTGCACCAGCACCAATGCTTCCTCGATGGGTCCGTTCAACATGTGAAGCAGTTGGTGATCTTTCCAGTGATCTTAGAGATCAAAGTCAAACACGTTCTTAATTTCAGTGAGCCTCTTCTCCTTTGGCTCAAGTTTCTGAGAATCATGATCTAGAAACTTTTGCAGAAGCTTTAGAAAATCCAGATTTGGATGCAGTTGTGGATGAAGAATATCGTTCCTTAATGACGAACAATACTTGGGATCTTGTTCGTCTTCCAAAAGGAAGAAAACTTTTCATATGTAAATGGGTCTACATAACTAAGTATGCATCAGATGGAAGTATTGAAAGACTTAAGGCAAGGTTAGTTGCCAAAGGTTTTTCCCGGGTTGAAGGAATTGACTACAATGATGTTCGGGTACATAGGGTACTCCCAAAAGACCAAACACCTTCAGCAACCTCTTCACACAAATATATCACAGATCAACACACTGATGTTTTTCATGTGGTTAAAACCCTCAAGAGGAAAATAGTTCATGGCCCCAGCCAAATAGCTACTTGGAGCAATTTATTATGCAAAAGAAAGAAAGTTACAGATGAGCTTCTCATAATCGATCAACTAGCAAAGAACCCTCCATGCTATTTAAATATAGATCATGGACCAATCGATGTTAAGCCACGGATCAATGGTAGGTATGATCTAAGAGAAGTTGAACCATCAGATCACTTTATGTCTAGAGCATATCGTGATCGTCGGATTAGAATATTTACAAATGCATACTAATGCATACTAAAGAAACACACTTTATCTAATGAATATATTACACAAGTCGATCTTAACTAACTCCTAAGTGTCTAAATATCCTAACATCCCCCCTTAATAACAACTTGGGATAGTATTGAAGGATTGACAAAAGTGACACTATTAGGAGAAGGAAGGAGCCATTAGAGCCTATCCCCCCTTAAGGACACATTCCTGAACTCCTAACATAGATCGAAGTTTAGAAAACTTCACTTCTATAAGAGACTTGGTGAAGCTTGATCATCTGTAGGGCAGCAGAGAATTTCAAGAACACGATCATGAACAAGATTTTTTATGAAGTGCATGTGTAGCTCAATGTGTTTGTTGTGTTGATGTAGAACTAGATCTTTGGCAAGCTTGATGGCACTTTGATTGTCGCGCCAAAGTGGAGTAGGTTGTTGCTGCTCAAATACAAACTTTGAAAGGATCTGTCGCAGCCATAAAGCTTCCTGACTGGAATTAACTGTGGATTGATATTCTGCTTCTGCTGAAGAAAGAGCAAGAGCTTGTTGTTTCTTGCAAGCCCAAGTGACAGGTCCAGATCCCAAACTGAAAACATAACCTGCAGTAGACTTTCGATCATCAGGATCTCCGACCCAATCTGAATCAGTGAAACTAACCAACAAAGGTTTCCCCCCTGTACTGTAATGAACCCAAAACTCAATTGCACCTAAAATATATCGAACTATTCTTTTTGTTGCTTTCTAGTGACTTTCATGAAGTGTTTGCATATAACGGGAAACACGACCAACGACAAAGGAAAGGTCAGGATGGGAATGAGTCGAGTATAAGAGACTACCAACAAGCTGATGATACAAGGTGGCATCTACTTCAGGGGAAGGATAAGTTGTAGAAATTATAAATCCTTGATGGCATAAGAAATTTCATAAACAGGATATGGATCTAGGCACACAATTAACCTCACAGAGAATTGTAGATAATTAGCATAAGGAGAGAAGAAGAAGAATTAATGAACACACATTAATGAATAATCAATAAATGATAATTGATTATTATTACATAGGTAATACATCCTTATAAAGGAAAAAAGGAGTTGCATGAAGACAACTCAAGCTAGCTCATAAAGCAAGCTTACTAAATATGATAAACCCCATAGTTGACTAAAGCACTTTCCGAATCTACCAAGCACCTCACGAATTAGCAATAGCATGTGTGAGTGATGATGAGTGAAGGAAATACTTGCTAATCCTAGAATATGGAGAGAAAATAATGGAGGATGGGTTGGCAATAGAAGCTGCCAGTTTCCTAGTTGACTAGCTTTACCTTATCCATAGAAAAGCAGGATAAAGTAGAATAAAGCAGAATCTGTTGTAAAGCGCAGTTACCAATTCTGGATGGCCATAAAGTGGTCAAGATCAACCCAGAATCAGAAATAAATCATTTCTAGGATATAGATGGCAAGTGTTGACTTTAAGGTGCAAGTGGTTGCCAACTATCTAAGCTAGTGAGTAGGAAATTAATCAAATAATGATTAGTTATTTTATGAGTGGATTTATTATATTCCAACACCCCCCTTTAAACCTGAATTTATGATGATATCCCTAAACTAATCAGAAATATATATGCATATAGGGCCCATCAATAAAGCTATGGTCACCCTTTTACATTTTATCGTGTCCAAAGAAATGAGGAAAGAGTCAAAACCTCAAGGGGAAAATCCTCCCTTAAGAAGGGACATGAAATGCAATACCAAAAATGTTGAACTGTTGGTGTTAATGCTGCTCCAAACTAAATGTTGATGTCTGGAGGAATCTTCTTCATGGGAAGAAGATAAATCTGCTCACCTAGATCAAGGACAGTTGCAGGATGGAAACTAGGACCATGTAGAACAACTAAAATCCAATGATGTGAAGGAAATACTGAAGGATATTGAGACTTGTAATCAGCTCCAAGATGATGAGATGACTTGAAATTCAAACCAGTAGAGATGAAATGAGCTCCAAATAGGTGAAATAACTGTCCAAGTGAGTGTATCATGTCTCCATCTTCATTTACATAGAGAGGATGTGTGCAAGTGATCATGTAGGAACATAGAGAAGGCATGGGATCAAAGAGTGCAAATGCATGGACTCCATGGGTTGATCTAGCTTCGAAAGAATCCAAGAGATCACATATAAGCACAACAATAGGCTCATGGGAATATACTAGTAAAGAATCCTCTATGGTAGAAGAATGTAAAGAGGAAAGGTAGTGATGTCCAAAATGTTCAAGGAGGATCTGAGAATGAGTGCCAAGAACAAAGGAGGAGCTGCAGAAAAACATGGGATCAAGTATGGTAAGTGGTAAGACACTAAAAGAACTTGATTTGGATAATAAAACATCCTAGAAGTCACTGGGTTGTGCACCATCAAGGAGAGAGGCATGCATAAAGTGTGAGAGGTCTGGCATATGGATCTCAGAATCCATGATAGAAGACACAGAGAACACTGAACATGTGAGTGAATCATCAATAGCAATAGCATCTCCATTAGTCACTTCTTTTTCATCAATAGCATGATAAGAAGATGAATCAAGATCTTCTACTTCAAGAGACATAGAAAAATATGGTTCTTCAATATTTACTTCTTGATTGAAAGAGGAAGCATTCGAATTAAAGAGAGTAGTAGCAACAGGAACTATATGATAAAATTCTTCTTCATAATCAACTTCATCAGATACTGTAGAGGCCGAGACATCTTGAAAGATAGAAATCACTAAGGAGCTAGAGGCACTCTCCACATAGATAGAAGGATCCTCATTGTCCTTTCCCAAAACTCTATCCAATGTTGTCCAGAGATCCTTTGGGTAATCAACCGAATCAATAAGGTAGTGCATGCATGGAGATATATCTAGACAAATAGCTCCAATTACTCTATAACAGTCATTCAACGAGTCACTTGGCTCTTCATAAGACTCTTCACTAGCTCCAATAGATATCTCATAGAGACCTTGTCTCTTTATATATGAAATCATCTTCAGTTTCCACTCTGAATAGCTTGTGAATGGAGAAATAAGAGGAACTGATACTCTTGAATCCATTCAAAGTTGAACCTGCAAAATAAACCTGCAAATCTGAAAAAGGAGGATTAATTAATGAACTCTCAAAGATCTGATATCATGTAGAGATTTGATATCCTCAGCTCTAATACCATGTAGAACTTCAACTTTGAGAACCTTGCTCTTATACCATGTAGAAATTCTAAAGCCTTGATGGAATAAGGAATTTCATAAATAGGATAAGGATCTAGACACACAATTAACCTCACAGAGAATTGTAGAGAATTAGCATTAGGAGAGAAGAAGAAGAATTAATGAACACACATTAATGAATGATTAATAAATGATAATTGATTATTATTACATAGGTAATACATCCTTATAAAATAAAAAAGGAGTTGCATGAAAACAACTCAAGCTAGCTCATAAAGCAGGCTTACTAATTATGATAAACCCCATAGTTGACTAAAGCACTTTCCCAATCTACCAAGCACCTCATGAATTAGCAATAGCATGTGTGAGTGATGATGAGTGAAGGAAAGACTTGCTAATCCTAGAATATGGAGAGAAAATAATGGAGGATGGGTTGGCAACAAAAGCCGTCAGTTTCCTAGTTGATTAGCTTTACCTTATCCATAGAAAAGCAGGATAAAGCAGAAAAAGCAGAATCTAGTGTAAAGCGCAGTTACCAATTCTGGATGGTCATAAAGTGGTCAAGATCAACCCAGAATCAGAAATAAATCATTCCTAGGATATAGATGGCAAGTGTTGACTCTAAGGTGCAAGTGGATGCCAACTATCTAAGCTAGTGGGTAGGAAATTAATCAAATAATGATTAATTATTTTATGAGTGGGTTTATTATATTCCAACACAAGTGGCAGAAATTTTGAATCCAAACTGGAAGGGAGAAGGGGCTGGTTTACAATCTTCCATGTGGAAGCGACAAAGAAGGTCACAAGCATACTTAGATTGGGAAAAAAAGATTCCTTCTTTGGTTTGCAAGACTTGGAGACAAGGAAAATAATGCAAATGTCCTAAGTATGACATTTCAAAATTTTGCTTAAGACTGGATTTCACATGGGTTATAGGTTTAGGGTCACTACCAGTAAGGATAAGATCATCAACATAAAGAACAAGTATGATGAGATCGTTTCCTACATTCTTGGTATAGACATTGGGGTCAGAATGGCATTTAGAAAAACTAGTGTCAAGGAGAAAGCTATTCATTTTGGCATACCAAGCTCTAGGAGCTTGCTTAAGGCCATATAAGGATTTATTAAGGAGAAATACAAGGCTAGAGTTATCCTGAACATATCCAGGAGGTTGTTCCATGTAAATTTTCTCCTGTAAATCACCATGTAAAAAGGCAAACTTGACATCCATTTAATGAACTTCCCAGTTATGTAAGGCTGCAAGGGAAAGAACAAGGCGGAAGGAATTTATTTTTGTGACAGGAGCAAAGGTTTCATTGTAGTCAATCCCTTCAACTTGGGAAAAATATTTGGTAATTAACCTTGCCTTAAGTATTTCAACACTTCCATCTGATGCATACTTAGTTCTGTAGACCCATTTACATCTGATAAGTTTTATTCCTTTTGGAAGAGAAATAAGATCCCAAATATCGTTCACCATTAAGGAATGATATTCTTCATCTATAGATGCATCCCAATCTGGATTTCCTGAAGCTTCTGCAAAATTTTCTAGATCACGATTCTCAGAAACTTGATCCAAAAGAGAAGAGGCTCACTAAAACCGAGAATGTGTTCAACGTTGATCTCTAGGATCACTGAGAAGATCACCAGCTGCTTCACATGTTGAACGGGCCCATTGAGGAAGTATTGGTGCTGGGGAAATTGGAGGAACGTGAGCAAGCAGAGGTGAATTTTCATCCTCACTTGGCATCATCAGAAACTAGAGTTAGAAACTTGTCAAGGAAGTTGGAAGAAGAATAAGAAGGCACAATCGTCGAATCAGGCTCGCAGGCCAAAGATGGCACACCCACCAAGTTAGGCTCACAGGCCAAGATATTTTCATCAAATTTAACATCTCTTCTAATGATTATATCATGAGAATGTGGCTGAAGAAGTCTATAACCTTTTACATCTTCATAATATCCAACAAATATGCACTTTTCACTTTTAGGCTGCAGTTCTTTCCGTTTTTCATCCGGAATGTGAGCCCATGCTTAACAACCAAACACACAGAAGTGACTTACATCTGGTTTAATTTTACTCCATGTTTCTTCCAGTGTTATACCTTGTAAAAATTTAGTGGGTTTGTGATTAACTATGTAATTTGCACAATTTATGGCCTCAACCCAATATTGGAGACTTATTCCCTTAGATTGGATCATACAATTAGCCATTTCTTTTAAAGTGTGGTTCTTTCGTTCATCTACACCATTTTGTTGTAGTGTATATGGAACAATGTGTTATTGTTGGATTCCTTGTTTAGTGCAGAAAGTAGTGAACTTGTTGTTAACATATTCTCCTCCATTGTCAGATATTAACTTAATAATTTGATGACCATATTGTTTTTCAACAAGGGCCTTGTAGGCCAAGAACATGTTAAATACTTCACTCTTAAGTTTTAGGAAGAAAACCCAAGTGCGTCTGGAGTAGTCATCAATAAAAGTTAAGAAATACTTGAAACCGGAAAAGGATGCAGATGGAAAAGAGCCACACAAGTCACTATGCATAAGCTCCAAGGGAATCGAGGCGTGCCAAGAGGCATGTTTGTCAAACCTGTCCCGATGATGTTTTTCGAGTACACAACTGGAACAAACACCATCCTTACAAGATACCATCGAAAAACTAGTCACCATATTGTCTTTAAATAGTTGTTGCAATGAGCAATAATTTAAGTGACCAAATTGCTCATGCCAAAGTTTTCTCAAGTTATCATTATGAGCAACAAAAACTGAAGGAAAAGGTGATGACCCAAAGTTGTTAAATTTGTACAACCTGGTAATATCATCAACAGTTCCAGTAGCAAGGACATTTTGAGGATTTTTAAAATCCTTGATTACAAATTGGTGAGGTGTAAACGTCACACTTTTACATTCACCTGAATGAGTAATTTGATAGACTGATAACAAATTGCAGAAAATTTTTGGAACACATAATACATGACTGAAATGACCATTTTCTACTCGAACTATTCCAGATCCTACAACACTTAGAGATCTATCATCACCAACAAATATTTGTTTGGTGTTACATTCATGCATAGTAGAAAAGATGGCTTGATCCTTAGCCATATGATAAGATGCTCCAGAATCAATGAGCCATTCAATTGAAGTAGAAAAAGAAGATGCAGTATAAGAGTAACTAGAAGCACAAAGTGCATGTCCATGAGAGGTAGATTCTGAAGATGAATCTAGGATGATGTGGTGCTTCTTCATTGCTGCTTCCAAGGATTCCATCTTCTTGAAGCACTTAGATTCATCATGATTATCTTTCCCACAAAAATTGCAATGACACTCAGTCTTCTTTCCTTTTGGCTTGGATCCTTTGTCATTTTTTAAAGAAGGAGCTGACTGAGAGGATTTGGGACCCTTGTTGTTTAGCTTATTATTGTGAAAATTTTGTTTCCTTGGAGGCTTGGACTTTTCTTTCTGTTGGGAGAATAAGGCTTTCCCAGATGTATCTGCATTGTTAATTATTCCAAGATGATGAGTTCATCTTGCTCTCTAATTAAGGAATCACAAAAGGATTCAAGATTAGGCTCTTGATAGCTACTTGCAGTCAATGATTCTTTCATGGAGTAGAATGTAGATACAAAAACAGAATATGCAGGTCCAATTTTGGAAAGAATATGATAAATGCATTGTTGGTCTTCTTTCTTAATCTTGCATTATACACTTAAGAGTCTAAGATTTTTATACTTAGATAAATAGTCTTGAATGCATGAAAAATCATTTGGATTCAAAGAAATCAACTCATTCTCAAGTTAATGATCCCAAATTTCATTGTGTTTACCAAACACAGATTCCAACTTTTCCTAAGCTATATTAGGTTCATCAATTCCCGATATGTGGAATCGTAAATTAGTAGAGATTGACATCCCGATCAATCCATGAGCTTCATCACATCTATTTTCCCATTTAATTTTCTTATCATCATCAGTGGGTTATGTTTTATTCCCTGAGGCTATCTTGAAAAGTCCCCTACTTCGCAGAACATTCTCTATACGAGATTTCCATGAGAAATAGTTAGAACTTGTAAGTATAATATCACGAAGGGAGGCTATACTGTAAAATAATGGTTGAAATAACAGAAACTAACTATTTGGATGCAAAGAGCTCAAAAAAAAATGCGATTTAAAAAAAAAAAGGCACTGAAAACTGATTCTGGATGATGAAGATATGCTTGATCAAAGAAAATGTTGAAGATGTCCCCAATAGTGACATGGCAGATATTAACATGACCAACTGAAATAAGAACCCCCCTCTTCCTAAGATCAACCTTTGACAATCACTTTACAATAAAGTTGCTTTTAAGTGAATCACTTTTGTAGAATAAGTGATGTTCACTTTTACAATAATGTTACTTTAAATAGTGTGCCAATAAATTAAAAGACTTCAGCAACTCATTTTTTATTTTATTTTATTTAAGTGAGATGCACTTTTACAATAAAGTAACTTGAAAATAGAAATTGCATGCACTAAAAAGTAGCTTAATAAGACATGAACTCAAGACCTATTAAAGAATAAAGCAACTTTGGATCAAGTGAGCTAAGTTTAAAAGGTACGTAAAATAATAGAAATAGAAAGGGGTTTTTTTTTTTTTTACTCTTCTCTCTCGTTCTTCGTGCTTGCCTTTTTTTCCTTGCAAATCACAAAAAAAATGAAAAACAAAAACAAAAAAACTTTTTCCACACAATGGGGTCAGATCTTGGTTAGCTTACCTGGAATTCTACGTTTTCAAGTTTTATCACTGTTTCTGATTTGCTGTGATTGCACAAGGTGCACAGCAAAGAGCATACGTAGCCGAAAAGACAAGAAAAAAACTTTTCCTTTCTGTTTCTGATTCACCGCGATTGCACAAGGTGCATGGCAAAGAGCATATGCATCCAGGAAAGGAAATAGTCCAAGACTAAAACAATAAAGATCTAATAATAAAACTGATAAAATATGAGATATTTAAAAAAAAATTAAACAAATCTGTCACTATAACATTATACCTTCATATTTGCCGAAATGGGTGTTTTTGGATCAAACAGAAACAGTTTTCGGTGAAATAAAAACTATTTTCCAATGGAAATGGTGCTTCAAAAACAATGGAATAGCTCCTACATGCCACAAATTCACAAAAACTCTAGAACCAAAAACCCTTTCAAATTTTCGGCAACACTGGTTCTAGATCTTGATCAAAACCGAAAGCGGCTCTTCATAAATGCATTGATACCATGTTCTGGTACACAGGGCACTCCCAAAAGACCAAACACCTTAAGTACCCCCTTCACACAAATAGATCACAGATCAACACACCAATGTTTGTCACATGGTTAAAACCCTCAAGAGGGAAACAGTCCACGACCCCAGCCAAATAGCTACTTGGAGCAATTTATTATGCAAAAGAAAGAAAGTTACATATGAGTTTCTCATAGTCGATCAACTAGCCAAGGACCCTCCATGCTCTTTAAATAGAGATCATGGACCAATTAGGTGTTAAGCCACGGATCAATGGTAGGTATGATCTAAGAGAAGTTTAACCATCAAATCACTTTATGTCTAGAGCATATTGTGACCGTCGAATTAGAATATTTACAAATGCATACTAAAGAAACACACTTTACCAAACAAATATATTACACAAGTTGATCTTAACTAACTCCTAAGTGTATAAATATCCTAACAAATGAAACATTTTCTCTTGTCGCAAAAATGAACTCCATCCACCTTGTTCTTTCCCTTGTAGCCTTACATAACTAGGAATTCCATCAAATGGATGTCAAGTTTTCCTTTTTACATGGTGATTTACAGGAGGAAATTTACATGGAACAACCTCCTATATATGTTCAAGATAACTCTAGCCTTGTCTGTCTCCTTAAGAAATCCTTATATGGCCTTAAGCAAGCTCCTAGAGCTTAGTATGCCAAAATTGATAGCTTTCTCCTTAACACTGGTTTTTCTAGATGCCATTCTGACCCAATGTCTATACCAAGAAAGCGAAAAACCATCTCATCATACTTGTTCTTTATGTTTATGATCGTATCCTTATTAGTAGTGACCCTAACCTTTTAACCCATGTGAAATCCAGTCTTAAGCAAAATTTTGAAATGTCAGACTTAGGACATTTGCATTATTTTCTTGGTCTCCAAGTATTGCAAACCAAAGAAGGAATCTTTCTTTCCCAGTATAAGCATACTCGTGACCCTCTTCGTTGCTTTCACATGGAAGATTGTAAACCAACCCCTTCTCCCTTCCAGTCTGGAGTCAAACTTTCTACCACTTGTACTTTCCCTGAAGTAGATACCACCTTGTATCATCAACTTGTTGGTAGTCTTTTATACTTGATTCATTCCCATCCTGAACTTTCCTTTGTCATTGGTTGTGTTTCCCGTTATATGAAAACTCGTCATGAAAGTCACTGGAAAGCAGTAAAAAGAATACTTCGATATATTCAAGGTACAATTAAGTTTTGGATTCATTACAGTACAGGGGTGGACACCTTTGTTGATTCGTTTCACTGATTCAAATTGGGCCGGTGATCCTGATGATCGAAAGTCTACTGCAGGTTATGTTTTCAGTCTAGGATTTGGACCTCTTACTTGGGCTTGTAAGAAACAAAAATCTCTTGCTCTTTCTTCAGTAGAAGCAGAATATCAAGCCATAGTTAATGCCAGTCAGGAAGCTTTATGGATTTGTCAGATCCTTTCAGAGTTTGGATTCGAGTAGCAGAAGTCTACTCCACTTTGGTGCAACAATAAAAGTTCAATCAAGCTTGTCAAAGATCCAGTTCTACATCAATGCAGCAAACACATTGAGCTACACATGCACTTCATCAGAAATCTTGTTCATGATCGTGTTCTTGAAATGCTCTATTGCCATATAGATGATCAAGTTGCAGACATCTTCACCAAGTCTCTTACAGAAGCAAAGTTTTCTAAACTTCGATCTATGTTAGGAGTTTAGGAATGTGTCCTTAAGGGGGATAGGCTCTAATGCCTCCTTCTTTCTCCTAATAGTGTCACTTTTGTAAATCTTTCAATCCTATCCTAAGTTGTTCTTAAGGGGGGATGTTAAGATATTTAGATACTTAAGAGTTAGTTAAGATCAACTTGTGTAATATATCCGTTAGGTAAAGTGTGTTTCTTTAGTATGCATTAGTATGCATTTGTAAATATTATAATCTGACGGTCACGATATGTTCTAGACATAAAGTGATCCAACGGTTCAACTTCTCTTAGATCATACCTACCATTGATCTGTGGCTTAAAACCCGATTGGTCCATGATATCTATTTAAGGAGAATGGAGGGTCCTTGGCTAGTTGATCGATTATGAGAAGCTCATGTAACTTTCTTCTTTTGCATAATAAATTGCTCCAAGTAGCTATTTGGCTAGGGTCATGGACTGTTTCTCTTGAGAGAGTTTTAACCATGTGATAAACATCGGTGTATTGATATGCAATATGTTTGTGTGAAGTGGTTGCTCTAGGTGTTCAGTCTTTTGGGAATACCCTGTGTACTCGAACAGTGCTTCCCTTCTTGTACTTGATATTCAAATGACACTGCTGTAGATATGTGGACCAATTCTGATGGTGATCATTCTATAACTTCTCTTGTGTTTGTATGAGCTACAGGGGTCGATGGTCTATGTAGATGATTGTTTCCTTCCCCAAAATGTAATGCTTCCATTGTCGGTAAGCCTATACAATGGAATACATCTCTTTGTCATAAGTGGGATATTTTTGAACTATGTCGAACGGTGTCTCACTATGATATGCCACTAGATTCCCTTGTTGAATAAGGACTTCCCCAATAGCATAGTCAGAGGCGTCTATCTCGATCTCAAATGGTTGTCACAAGTTTAATAATGTGAACAATGGGGCACAACAGAGGCAATATTTCAATTCTGCAAACGTCTTCTGTTGAGTTTTCGACCAGAAGAATTTTTCTTTTGCTCCTCCCTTGGTGACTTGACTCAAGGGCCAAGTGACATGAGAGAATCCCAACATGAACTTGCGGTAGAAATTAGCAAGACCCAGAAAGCTGTGAAGCTTTGTTAGAGTAGTTGGGGCTGGCCAATCCCGAATGACTTGGATCTTGGTTGGATCTACATGTACCCCATACTCATCAATAATGTATCCCAAATACTGAACCAGGGTCATGCCAAAAGTTCACTTGTCCAAATTGGCACACAACTTGTTCTGCCGCAGCGTTTGGAGGACCTATGGGATGTGGTGGAGGTGCTCTTCCCAAGTCTAGTTGAATATCAGGATGTCATCCAAGTACACTACTACAAATGAGTTGGTGAATGGCCGCAAGATGTCTTCCATCAGTCTCATGAAGCTTGAGGAGCATTCCTCAGCCCGAAAGGCATGACCAACCATTCAAAAAGGCCCTCCTTGGCTTTGAAGGCAATCTTCCAGACATCGGTCGGTTCGATCAGTGCCTGGTGATATCTAGACTTTAAGTCAATCTTGCTAAAATTTTTCACCCCTTTAAGCTGGTCTAGGAGGTCATCAATCCATGGGATCAGGTACCTATTCCGGATAGTGATCTTGTTCAACGCCCGATAGTCAATACAGAGTCTCCAAGTCCCATCCTTCTTCTGTACCAACACGATCGGGCTCTCACAGGGAGATGAACTTGGATGGATGTTACCCTTCTGCAGCAACTCCTGAATTTTTCTCTTGATTTCATCATTCTCCATAAAAAAGCATCGATAGATTAGTCCATTGGGTAGCGACGCACCTAGGGTCAAATAGATGGGGTGCTTGACCTGACAATGCAGAGGCACCCCTGTGGGTGAGGTGAATATGTCTCAGTACTCCTCCACGACCTTGTCCATTTGTTGTTGTTGTGCAGATGGGCCCTTTCTGGAGGTCATGGCCACGATCTTCTTCTTTCCCTGAGAGCGGATCATCAAGAAAACAAATTTCCCGATTTTGGAAATGAGCTTACTGCAATGTTTTACAGTAACCAAAGAGATAGCAACAGGAGGTGGTACCTCTAGTATCCTATACAAATTATTTTCCAACCTAATAATAACAGCATGAGGTCGGGACTCATACATAGCATATCACTTCCATAAGTATGGTTGACCTAATAATACATCACAAACATCAAGAGGAGCAATATCACATAATACCTCATCGGTGAAGGGCTTGATGCTATAGGGAAGGTGACACTGTTGGCTGACGCGGAGATCCCGTCCTTGGTGAAGCCACCCGATGGTGTATAGTTGTGGGTGTGCTGTGGTCGGCAAGCCCAATCGCTTCATGACCTCTGCTGAAATGAGGTTCTTTTGGCTCCCACTGTCGACAATGAACTGCAGCGAAGAACCCTTTACCCACATCTAGGAGTGGAAAAGACGCTCCTCCTCTGAATATTCTAGTTCTTCCTTTTGGATATTTGTGGTGGCAATGGTGGCGTTGGGCTCGACATCGATAATATTCTTCCCTTTGTCATTCCCCTTCTCACGTTTTGATTCAGTGTCAGAGTGTGCATCTAATTCAGAAGCCTTTGTCTCGGCCACTAATGACTGCCTGGCCCGACACTCACTCGTGTTGTGAGTGGGGCTCTTATGGAACTCACACCACTTTCTCGCTTCCCTCTTTGGCTTTGCAGTGTTTCTCTTTGCTTGAGGCTTTGGAAAGGTTTCTTGAGTCTCCATGCCTTGGTTGTGTCCTTAGTTCTGCAGTTTGGGGGCACCTTTCGCTTACTTTTGATTCGCAGATCCAAAGTCTCGTTTTTTCTGTTTGAATTTTTGCTCAATTTTGCCAGCATATCGGTATGTCGTACCAAGTGAGGAGATGTTGAGGAACTCCATTTCCTCCTGAATATATATGTGCAGACAATTGTAGTACTTCAGCACCAAATTTTTCTTTCAATATTTGATACCCAACTTGGTGCCTAGGGTATGGAACAGATTCGTCAGCTCATACACATCTTGATCTCTTTGTTGCCGAAGCACAGTCCATTGTATGTACTTGTCCTCATAGCTCCCCATGGGATAATATTGTCCCATTATGGCATCTCGGAATGAATTCCAAGTGGGTACGGCTGATAATAGAGAGGGTTCCTCCTCTTCCTTTCTCTCACAGTAGGTTTCCCACCAGTCCTTGACATGGGGCACGGCTTTGAGTAGTGAAAAGGTAATATTTTCCCAGTCAGAAAAGTCATGAACCTAGAAATATCCTTCTAATAGATTCAACCATCTATCTATGGCATCTGCATCTATTCAGCCATCAAATATGGGAATGTCAAAGTTTTCTTGTACCTTAAAAGGGGTTGCGCCTCTAGAGTGGCTGCTAGATGCAGATGCACCGCCAATGGAAATTCGTTGAAGAATCTGGGCAAAGTTATCCATCATTGCGTTCCTTTGTTTTTCAAGGGCCTCCTCGAGCAACATTTTGATAGGATCCTCTGCATCCTTGTCTTTCTTTTTGTCCCCCATGGGAGTCCATTTGGATTTGCGAGACTAATCTTGAAAAGGTTCAACCAGATCGAGCCCTAACTCTTTATACCCCTCCCTTATTGAGGACATGTAAAGAAGGATCGAGAAAGAGAAGATTGCTCTGATACCATAGATCCGGATTTATGCAGGAACGCAACAGAATATAAAAATAACCATAGAAACAAATATGCAGTGGAAATAACACTTCATTTCATTAATCAAAGAACTAAAACTTGTTTACATACAGAATGGAAATAAACTATCTAGAGTGTTGGTAGCTTATCTATGAGAAGAGATGTGGTGGCTACATGCCTCTGAACTCTGTGTTACAATGAGGTTCGAAGGCCTATATATTATTGAGAAACAATGGAAACCTACACATCCAAAAACCTAACCCTAGGAGGTGAAACGCCAAAATGAGGGCCCCATTGGGTAACTTGGTACATCAATTTCCCAAGGTCGTAACTTTGGCATACTACCTCCGTTTGATGCACATGATACATCGTTAAAAATATCTATTCAAGGACAATATACTTAGATAATAAATAAAAAATAAAAAATGGACTCATATTTTCCCGACCATTCGATGCCGAAAAAACGTCGTTTAGGTTCTCAAAACAGCTCCGGAAGTTTAGGACCGAAAACTGCCAAAAATAATAAATTTTGCTACAATTAAGGAAACTAGAAAACTGAAAGAAACAATGGTGGGGGTCCAAGTGCAATAGGTGGGTGGCCACCAATATCCTCCTGGATCAGTCCTAAAGATATTATATCATGATGATGACCTTGTATGGTCCTTGACATGCTATGGAACCCCTGGTATGATGAAGAATCCCATGGAACTCCTAATGAATACCCTGACACCATTGCAAAGTTCATGGAGCCCACTGCTTGCACTTGACATGGTTAGATGTCATGATAATGTCGTCTTTGGTAACTTAATGAAGTCATGGAACCTTGAGAATACCTTGATTCCCATTGTTTGCACTTGATGTGGTTAAGACACCCACACACATATTGGCTTGATGATGGTCCATTTAGTGACAATATTGAAGCCCATGATGGCACCTTTCACATGGCATGCCATTAAAATCCATAGTGTCTTGATGCAACCACTAGTGAAAAATGAGAGATTAGTGACGAAAAAAATGACCAAAATCCATATATTAATGACCACTTTTGGTTTGGCGATCGTTGGTGGCTAATTTACAGTCTTTTATTACGCGACCAAAATTGGTCATTTTTATTTTGGTCATTTATAGCTTTTAAGTTGGTCATTAATGTGGTCATATATTTGGTCATTAATTTGGTCATATATTTAAATCAATGACCAAATATATGACCACATGACAAACTAGAATATGACCAAATTTGGTCATGTAATAAAATACCATAAATTAGCCACCAAAATTGTTTTCTGGTCATTGATATGCGAATTTTGGTCATTTATATCTCATTGTTTGGTCACGTATATCCTAATTTTTGGTCATTTTATATGTGAATTTTGGTCATTAATCTTATTCATTGGTCACTAATTTAGTCATTTTTAGTCGTTTTATGTGTGGTTATTATATTTTAGTAGTTTTAATGGTGTCAATTATTAATCAATATAAATTTTTATTATGATATTGTTTAAATTAAAAAAATAATCATATATTATTTATCATCATCTAATACACATGTGAACTATGCAATGTCACATTAATTAGTTAATTACAACACTTTAAAATAATATAATGTACAACCATATAAGTTTTAAACGGCACAAATTATATTATATATATGAAATGTCAAATATTACAATAAATATGAGTTTTATCAAAAACTCTCTCCATATAACTTTACATGAAAATCATCTAATAAATCAATGACTTTTCAAAATATCACAATGGATAAACCATCTCGCTTGTACTTGGCTGCTAAGCTATACTTCGATCTCGCACCAGCTTCAATTAACCCATACTTAGCAGCTTGAAAGCCTCAGTAGCAGGATTTTCATACTCAATGAAAAAGCATCGGCAGCAAGCTCTTCATACTCAATGTCCTACTTAGTTAAGTTCACTCCTGCAGAATCCAATAAAAAAATATCAATAGAAAAACAATGAACTGTAAAGTAGAAAAACAATGAAGCAAATTATTTATAATATTCAATAGATAACAACAATAACCAAGTTCATGTGCAAAATAGAAAAATTTAATCTAACAAATTGAAACTAAGAATTCTAAACAATCAGGATTCAAAACACATTAATATAGGAGAAGAAACTATACATAAAAGATAGAACCCCCCTTAGCAAATCATTTTGAGAGGTGTCTATAGTTGAAAGTTCATTGTATGAGCCCGAGAATCTCATGATCTTATTTTTTGCACAGTATCTTTTAACTGAGAGCCCAAAGGTATGCAACACTCTCTGACTTCTTTTGGACCACTGTTTTGAGTGCTCACTGGTCAAGGCATTCAATTTTATAGAGAATGGACTGGTAGGATGGAATCATACGTTGAAGCATTTATAGTTGTTGAATCATGTTTTTTCTTGTCTAGCATAGAAATTGGCAAGGCCCTAATTCATATCCTAGGATAAATGCATGTGATACAACACTCATGGTTGTTTGGTTAAGTAACAAGTTTTTATGTTGAATATTCTGATTCATTATCTAGGGTGGATATATAGATGATATAGTATTCATGGTTGTTTTCATATGTGTTTTAGATTGTATTTGATAAGGGATAGCCTGTTTCATAGATGAATGCAACATTCATTAACTGTCTTTATGTTTACATTCTGGAATTCAAAAGAATACCAGATAGTCGTGTCCAGATGCCAGGATTGGCTTCCTGATTTTAGATCTTTTTATGGGGTATGATACATTGAATATCCCTAATGGATTTTGTTGAAATATACATTACTATTCGCTTAAGATTGCTCATATTATTGATTGAGTTGAAACTAAAACAATGTTGTTCATGCTCATCATTGATGCTTTTACTTTATTTTCTCTTTTGAGGTAGCAAAGATTGGGCTTCAAACATGTTTCTTGATATCCAAGTTCTAACCATGGCTAAGAAGGTCCACATGGATTATAAAATCAAACAAGTTCTTGTATTATATTACCTTTGCAGTCTTGACTCTTAAGTATGCCTCACTTTCTTTTATTGGATTACCTTAGCAGAAAGAGTTGTTGCTACTAATTGTATTTTTTGGCTATAGATTGGGATTTATGGGACAAATTGCTGGTGATTTAGCCTTTTACTGTTGATTAGAACTTTTGTAAGAGGATAAGATGATAGAAATTTTTTATTGTATCCCTATTAACTGGTCTGAGTATATTTGGCCTTTTTATTAAAGCCATTATTTGGACTATGGATTTGTTTATAAACATGTAGGAATGATATAGATGGATTTTTAACACTTTTTTTATCAGTGCGTGACCTGGAATGGAGATGAAAGATATGAATTCCTTCTTTTCAAAGGCCAAAGCGCTTCCTGCTATAGCCATCCCATCGAAATATAGCAACCATGTCCAACAAACTGAGCTAGACAAGGTCACAAGCTCTAGTCCTTCACTGGCATCCATACCCAACACAAAGAAATCCTTGTGTTCACCCACAACTCATGTTGGATCATTTTGATGCCACCTTCATCGGTCCTTGCAAAAGAAGTGGAGTATTGGCAGTAACAGGCTGCCATCACCCCCTCCATAGGAAGTTCAAGTCCCTTCTATAGTGACAGTTACAAAAATAGTTGAAGAAAATTGGGTTGCATGATGAACATCTGAATGTTGTTGCATCTCCTAATATATATATATATATAAGCAACCTTATTATATGTATTTGTGAGTTTTGTAATCCTAATTCTTTCCTCCTCGTTCTAGTACTCAACCAAATTCGTGACCCACAAAGTATTGGGTTTTGGATTGTACCTAATACACAAATCCACCCAAAAAGAAATCTATGTATGCAGGTTTGATTTGAAGAATACTAAAAGAAGAAATACCTAAAATTCATGTTTGTGAAGATTACATCTTCTTAGGATTGCCAGTATTGGTTTAAGAAGTACAACTGAATTTTCAGAACCACTTTTAAACTACAAGCAAGACTACTACTCATATTCCTTAAGAAACTCTACATATAAAAGAGACCTACATTGGTTTAGGCCACACAGATACAAGCTTGGTCATTTACACAGTAGATGCTCCAAACTAATTCACTAAATGATAGCCCACATAAAAATGTTTTTATTTGGTAAAGCCAATCCAATAAATCAAGTTAACAAAGTGGAAGGTTTACAAAATACTAATATGCATATGTTGTTTTTCAATTGTTGTAGATTCATGATGTAAAGCTTAGCTCCAATTATCACCCTAAACAATGCAAATTGGAAAGAGTATTTCACTATAAGGTTGGGGAGATATTAAACAAGATTTGCAAAATAAGTATCAATATATAGGAGGTCTTCTGAGATAATACAGGTTGTGTTGTCTTTGATTAAATCAAGAATCTGTAACCTGTCTTGAAGCCTGACTGTTATGCTGACTTGGTGATTTGACACGCTACTTACTTCAGGCGTTCTTTATTCTGTGGTTATAACAGCATGATCATTAAAACAACATTTTAACTAGATGGCATCTAATGTTTTCAAACTTGTGTCCGTAATTTTTCAAAGGAAATAAACAAGTTTGGTCAACCTAAAGGTTATCAATGCCTAAAGGTCAATATTTCGTTTCTTCAGGGAGCACTCCCACTACTTCCTATGAATTACGCCATAGAAGGCAGAGATCTGCTGGTGTTCAGCAAATATTTCCAAACATTTGATCCTATAACTTCTTAGTATTATTGACTTATATAAGAATACATTTTTTCAGCCTAAAGGTTATCAATAACCAATTTCTTCAGGCATCACTCCCTCTTCATCCCAGGAATTACGGGATAGAAGGCAGAGATCTGCTGATGATCAACAAGGCTTTCCAATATTTGAAACTGTGACCTTTTAGTATTACACCTTGAAATAGTGTCTTCAATCCTACTGACCTAATCTTGGTGGCACTCCCACTTCTTCCATAGAATTACCCAATAGAAAGAAGATATTTTGTTGGTAATCAGCAAGACCTTCCAAGATTTTAACATGTAAATTCTTTATACTATACATTGAAATAGTGGCTTCAAACCCATTGACCTATACCACTGAGCTTAACTGTACCAATTTGGATCCAATATAATATAAATTGTCAATATTCTCTCTGTCACGATTGTCCATGATCACATTATAGTTCCTTGAGCATGGATATATGCTATCTTTTTCCTTGCAGATTAGTGACTGCAGTCACTCATGCCTAAGAAGATGAGAAAGAAGTTGGAGGAAACGCCACCTAAAACCATGATTTAACTTGAGATCAATCATCACCCACATCTTGTAATAGAAAATAGTACCTTCCCCATTATTCTAAATAACAACCCTTGGATAGATAAATTGGCTAGTGGGAAATGAAGTAGGGGTCAATGTATGCAAGATTTGATATAATATTTGGGAAATGAAATAGGGGTAAATGCATGAAAGTTTTGATATAATTTTTATTAGATGGAAATAGATGGTTATCCACCTATTCTATTGGCTGAAAACAATTATCCACCTATTTTTCCTGTGATTCCTTTCGGACAGTTTCAAGCTCCTCTAGTCAGATTTCGGAGAAAGGGGATGACACAAGAATATTATCTGACAAGCCAAAAGAAATTGAATATGCTATATCAGGATCGGTTTCAATAAGAAAAGAAACGACTCCTAGATGGCCCCTATTGAAAAGTTCCATTACAGTGAACAAAATTCCTAGTCCTAGATCTTTAGCCAAAGAAATGTTTTTGGTTGAGTGGACATTGCAACTACTAGATAGACGTTCAATGATTGCAAAAGACCTTTCAGGGAAAAAAGATATCAGTCAAGAAGGTGGAAACAACGTGAGTGAAATTGAGGATTTAAATAAGATAATTCTAACACGGGAAAGCCATATAGAGAGTGTTCATAATTCCACCCAAAAGTACAATTCTCGAGTTGAAGAACATTCCTTGATCCAAAGGTTACAGCATGTCTATAAAAATAAAAATTGCAAAGAGTTTACATACAAAGAATTAAAATCTATAACCTCTAGGTTCGCAGCAGGTATCATGCCTATTGTTGTTATTTTCATTGAACCAGTTGTCCATTTATAACACTCGGTTGCCTAATTTGAACAGTTCCCTCATCCTTTCCTTGTGCTATGCAAAGAATATTATAAGAAAGGGAGGCTGGAGTAAAGTGTACAGAGGTGTTCTTCTTGAAATTTGTGGTGGCTAAATCATTAAATTCTTTTGGAGAAGAAGCACAAGGAGCTCTTTTGGAAGTTGAAATTGCGGCTAGCTTGCCGCACAAGCACAATGTTTCATTAATTCATTACTGTGTTGAAAAGCAGAAGTATTTTTTGGTCTACAACTTGTTACTCAGAGGAAGTATGGAAGAGAACCTCTATGGTATGTAGCATACCAGTTCTTGTCCATTTAACATGTTATATCCTTGGAGATGTTTATCATTTTTTAGTGCTAAGTTTTGTTCATGGTTATGAAGAAATGTTGTTTTATAGGAGGAAAGGATAAGCCAAAGAAAGGTAGAAAGTGGCCATTGGAATTGCTGAAGAGTTGAATTATATGCATGATGGTTGTTCTCATCCTATCATGGAATATGACCAAGCTTTTCAACAGTCATAAATTGGGTACCTAATAAATGGTCAAGAATGAAAACAATGTATTAGTAAGTTTATATGCAAAGTGTCTTTTTAGTAAATTAATTTGAAAAACCCAATTAGGTAAATTAATTTTGTATGTTTTGTTTTAATTCAACTAATTAGACACTTGTAAGTGGTCCTCTTTTCAATAGTGGTCATGATAGTACATTCTAGCTGGATTTGTTTCTCATATTCTACATCAGATGTATCTTGTGATCCTAGTTACAAGATCTGTGTTTTAATTTAAGAAAATTAATTTACAAACAACAAAAGCATTGTTTTTTTGGAGAATTATCAAAAGAAAAAATTAAACATCACTGCAATCATCAAATGCAAACATGCCTTGAAAAATGTGCCTTAAGAAATAGAATTTGTCTATAATTTCCATTAATTGTTGTGGGCCAGAGAAATATCTACCTCTGGTCCATTCATCTGCACCTCCATAAAACTATTGACCAAAAGATTGTCTATATAGCCCTTTGAAAGAAACATTGCAATTTTGTAAAGTATAATTTAATATGATATTGATCATTCTTTTATTTAGTGAACATGAACCCATCTTTGTCATGTTTGAAGCATAGTACAGTATGAGTGTTATACTAGAAAAATATAAAACTATAAATCTAAAATATTTCTCCATTCTATGCTTGCAAATATGAAAGGAATAACCCTCATAATCCTAACTAGAGAGAAAAAGAAAAAGAAACATGAAACTTGTAAGAATTGAATCACCATGCCACAAAGTCACCACTGTGATTGCCAAGAAATGCATCCAGGTATTTCTTTGTGTGATCTTTTTGTTTTCCAATAACAGACAAGTATAACAACATAATCCTACAATAAAAAATTCAACCCCACTTATCAGCTCAATTGGCCTCATCCCCACTACTCTGGTTTTTCATCCATGCATTGAAATGAAAGTAACCTTACAGTGTAATTCTTCATTCACTGGAAAATTGCACGACTTGTCAATACTACACTGATAATAACATTGATACTTGGCTCTGTTAGAACTATTTCAGACTCGCACCTCTTGTTGCATAATTTGCATCGGCAACGACAATTCCTATGTCTTCCTTCTTAAGTATAGGTGCATCATTAACACCATCACCAGTCATTCCACATATGTGCTTTCTAGGCTGCAATCGCTTAACAATATCGTACTTATGCTCTACAGTCAAAATCGGGAAGACCATGTAATTAGACATTACTTAAAGAATGAAATATGAAACATTTAATATAAACATCCCTACCTGCAAAAAACAAAGTTATAATATAAACCGTGATGCATAACAAAGAAAGAAGAGAGTGGGAAAAGGGAAGACTTGGGAGGGAGAAAACGAATTAAAAATGAAAAAAAACAGAAGTAAAAGATAATTGTTGCATGCCAAGGAAAACACCAGCAAAACCGCCAGCCTTCTCTATCAGCTCATCAACTGGAAAAGCTGCAATTGATTCATCCTTATCCTGACCTAGTAAAGTGGATGATGGATACATGTTTGTGGCCATGCCCAGTTGGAAACCTATCTCTTTGGTAAAAGCCAATTGATCTCTTGGTAAACATTTGCTAATGAATAGTTAAAATGTTGGCTTGCTGCATTACAAAAAATGTAGTGAATCTGATGACACGTTACTCTCTTCACAAAGCAGATCAAGAACAAAGATCCAGGTGACACTGTAACTTGACCATACCAATGGCCAATTTGACATTTACACCCAGATTAAGAGCCCTTATGATTGTTTTAGCACTATCATGGCGTGGAGGATAAAAAACAGGCATCAGTCCATTAAAATTCCAGGGCCTTGCTGGACTCTCCTTCCTTCCCTCTGGAACTTCCTGAAAACATTTTGAGAAACCTATAAAGATATACCTATCAGCAAGAAGAAATTACTGGAAATATTCACCCCATGCATAAACCAAAATAATCTCAATTATTAACCTGATATGCAGCTACAAGAGATCAGAGTCCTCGTTCAACAAACTTGTCAATGACTGTATGAACTCGGCGCTCAATTTCTGACTTATTATGTGCAAGGTTGATAATCTAGAAAAAGATAATTGACCATTTCAGTTGATAGAAATGAAAAATAAGTTTCTAATCACTGTCTAAACAACACATCCCATTACCAAGTCTGATGAATAAGGTCAAACATTTAAACAACAATACTTGCTTTGGAGCACCTTTACTAGATCGATGCATTTTCCCTTCATTGTCAATATAAGTGATATTTGTCCTCTTGTCTGTTGGATTAAAAGGAAGAAAATGAACCTCTTGAATGCCTTCATGTGCCTTTACATCCATGGATATTAAGACCCAGAACAACATATTCAAATCAGTAAAACAAATATAAGCTTGCTTATCAACTAAAGTTTAATAAGATGACATGACAAAAATCTACTTTCCTCCTTAGGATCAACAAGCATCCCAACAATTGTTGCATCAATGACATCTTGATTCTCTATTCGGGATGCTCTTGCAGCCATCATAACAACCATATCCTTGTCATATCCTTTGGTAAAAACATGTTCATGACAACAAAATAAGTAATTGGTAACTGTTTTAAGGTAGTTAACAGCACTATGGCAAGCATCAGAAAATTGGCACTGTGGCAAGCACCAAAAAATCAGCAAGTGTGCATATAACCTCAATAACGTTCTTGTCTACAGTAAGCTTATTCAGTGTTAATGTTCCAGTTTTGTCACTGCAAAGCACATCCATTCCAGCCATTTCTTCAATAGATGTCACTTGTTTTGTGATAGCACCCTGTACTAGCAAATACCAAAAATAGAAGTACCATCAGGGTTAATTATATTTAAGAACTGGTACTTCTTATGAATGTCTTCCAAACAAAAGTGTGCATATAATCACCCAATTGTGATAATGTCTACTAACATGTTGATCTAGACAGTGGGATCCAATGGCCATTGTCACAGAAGGGACAATAGGCATTGCTATTGGAATCCCACCAATGAGGAGAACTAGAAGGTTATCGATTCCAAGGAAATAGTGATGGTCTTGAATTGGATACATAACAATTATCTCAATTATCATGCCAATTGCAATAGAGAAAATGTAGAAATTCCCAATTGTCGTCAAAACTTGCAAGCCACCTCCAAGAAAATATTTAAATAAATATCTTAACACAAGGACACTATCTTGAACAATTTCAGGACTGGGTCATCTCATATTACCATGGATCCTAAACTAGGAAATTTGTTACAACTATAGTATTGGCAAAAACATGTATTTGTCAAATCAGAGAATAGACAGAAATACAAATAATTAGAAATCCAGAATAAATACCAACTTTTTGGAAGTGGCCAACTTGGTTTGTACTTTCCACAAGATGTGTTGCTTTACCAAAAAATGTATGCGTTGCTTTACCAAAAAATGTATGGACCCCAGTAGCAATGACAACACATTGAATTTCGCGTTGTTTGCAAGTAGAGCCCAAATAAACCCCATCCCCCGGGCCCTTCTTATAGGAAAAGACTCACCAGTGAGAGTAGACTACACACATTAAAACATACACTACAACAAATCCTGTAATTAGCGTCCCTTTTTAGTGTAATTTTTTTTTACATTGAGTGGTCAAACTAGACGCTAAATGGGACGCGTCATGGACAAAACTTAAAGCGTCCCAAAAAACATCTTTTTTTGCTTCCTAAATAGCATCCTTTATGACATCCAAAATAGAATCTCTTTTTTTGCTTCTAGAATAGCATCCAACTTTGCTTCCTAAACAACGTCAAGGTTTGCTTCCAGAATAGTGCCCAACTTTGCTTCCTAAATAACATCCTTCTTTGCTTCCTAGCGAGTGTCTGCTTTTGCTTCTTAAATGACACCCCCGTTAGCGCCATATTTGCATCCTTAATTGCACCATGTTAGCATCCAAATTAGCATCCATTTTTGCTACCACTTTAGCATCCCATTTTGCACCATGTTTTAGTTCCAAATATGTGTCAATTTTTGCTTCCAAATTTGCATCAATTTTTGCTTCCTTTTTGCATCATTTTTTGCTACCAAAATGACACCAAATATTTCTTCTATTGTTGCACCATATTTTGCTTCCTATGTAGCGCCATGCTTTGTATCCAAAGTAACGTCTTATTTTGCTACCATATCAACGCCATGTTTGGCTTCATCATTAGCACCATGTGTTGCATCCTTTTTAATGCCTAGTTTCGCGTCTCTCATGTTTTGGTCACTAATTTAGTCATTTTTAGTATTTAACCGATATCATAATATCATTAGGGCATGGAGGAATCGAACCACCAACCTCTTGCTTGTAAGGCAGACGCTCTTCCATTGAGCTAGAACCCTTTAAGAATTTGAGAACCTAACTTACAGAGTCCTCTATAATGGTAAAAAGGATCAATACACAACTTTGAGTATCTAATGGTCGAACAAGACAATAGAGAAAGAGGCTTTTGTAATACCAGAAAGGACACTCATCAACATCAATAGTGTTGCATGTATCAGAAGATGACAATCTAATAGTACCAATTTGGTTACCTAAAATCATGTATCTTGGGCATTATGGTTATATCAGGACCTGATAAGCCATGTGATTAGCAATACACATTAGTGCATGCACATGACCAGAGAAAAAAGCAATGTTCCACCAGTCTAGCTAGCAACCAAATTATGACAGCCTGGTTACAAACATGCAATATCTTGCACCTTATTCTAGTAGAAAGACAATTCTACTGTTGGTCCTAGCTGCATGTGATTACACACTATATAATTTATAACTTATGTACCAACATAGTTACTTGCATAAGATCAGTTCTAACAGAGTGGGGAAACAAGAGTGAAACCAAAGAGAGTGTGCCTTGAAACAGATTTTATATCATTGCAATGAATTGCAAATTGTCGATTCAAGCATTTAAAAGCATGAGAATTGAGAATTAATTGCATAAATGCATCTGGGAAATAGCATGAGTGCTATAAGGAATCTTAATTCCAATGTCTTTAAATATTTCTAAGGTGCAGCAGGAATAGACCACTCACTAAATATGTTGGGGGGTGGGGGTTGAAGGTATTATGGAAGGAATTTTCAGTGGAAACAGCATACACTGAGAATCTACAATATCTTCTTGAGCATAAAAAATGGTGAATACAAAAGAGCAATGTGGCTGAACTACACCGAGTGGATAATGGTACTCATTATGATGAAGGGATCAAAGGGATCAAAAAGAAAGTTTAGAGAAAAGACTAGTACCATTTCTAAAATACTGACCATTCCAAGAACTCCCTAGGAATGGTTTTTTGGCATCCATTTCTTGTCATTTTCTGGGAAATTTTCTACGTTGTATCCTTCAGGAGATGGGTCATTCCCATAAAACAAATGCAGTAACAATCATTTCATCCTGTAGAGTATATTTTATGCCCTCATTTGGATATAAAGGAAACAAGCGTAAAGTTTAAGAAAAACCAACAAGAAGCTTAGGTTAGTCTCACCTAATATATTGCTAGTATTCAAATACTTAACATAAGTCAACTATGATAATTCATATAGTTATCAGTCAGAAGCTAAAGTTACCAGGATATAGATAGATATATGTACATATATGAGAACAAATTGGATACAATATGGTTGGATATGCATATATAAAAATACATGTAAAATATGTGTGAGCATGTAAAATACATGTATTTCCTAATATTTCCACAATTTTAACAAAGTATTTCCCTTGGCTTAATGTATTTCCTAATAAAATGCTCTACAAAAATAGCTATTGACCCATTTTCCATTTTTCATATGGCATAGAGTTCCTATTCAAAACGTTATTAAGCTCACAGCTCAGCCCAATGGAAGGGTGATATCCTCAGTGGGTGTTATTGAATAGTTAAAAAATGTATAGATGTGTTTTTTTCAAAATAAGGCCCAAATACGTACAACTGACAAATGTTTTCATAATTTCATATAAAATAAATGTGTACCTTGTGAATATGACCTCACTTTTGAAAAATCCTATCCTCTTATGTTCCAACAGCCTAAATAAAATGCTCCACCTTGTCCAATATTACCTGCATGATAAAATGTTCCACATTTTAGTGTGATATCAGCTTATCTGGAAATGCTAGCTGTATCCAAACACCCTTTCATTCGATGTTCAGTAATTTCAGATATAGGAGACATCCTATAACCTTTATAAAAATCCATGTGCATTTGAAATTTCAGAAAGAGAAAACATTATATAGCTTTAATGCCAGCAATTGGATAAAGCTAGTCAAGATGAACTCGGTATCATTTCCATCAATCTGGGGACATGAGATATTGTGATTCAAGTGATAATTAAAATTTCAAAGGCCACATAACTTCAAATTGCAAGATTTAGAAGACCAAAGTGAAAATATCACAATATCTAGTAACAAATAGTGAAGTCCTTCGGTCAACATAATATTTGCCAACAAAAATTATATAATAAATGCAATTAGCGTCATAATACCTTTCCTGCATCTGTCAAATAGCCACCCATTGCACTGAATTCTTTCTTGTATACAACCATGAACAAATTAATTGAACCCTGTAAAATAGAAAATAGCCACCAACAAATTATCTTCCTGGAGAATATTGTCACAGAACCAAAATAGAGAATGTGAGCTGTAAAAATAGATCTATAATAAACTGTCTACACACTAAAGATAACCATGCTTAGAAGTTAGAACAATCAACTTGGACATAAAAATATTCCAAGCATTTCAACTAAAATGAATTTCAGAACAGAATGTAAATTTATATAATATTTATTCAGCGACTATTTAAGGAATTCAAATAAAATATAGGAGGTGTAACATCTCTACATACAAACCTCACAAATTTCCAATGTAGGCATGTGTGGAAGGAAATCATTTCCAACAAAGAAACAGATGAAGACAAAATCATCCACAACCCGTTCAAAATCAATCTCTATTGGAGGTTTTGGAATCTTCATATCATACTCTAAATATTCACGTAAAACCCAGATGTTGACGAACTACCAAATATTTGAGATATCAGAAACAAGTTAGATGTAAAAATAATAGTAAAACATCCATATGATCTATAATAATCTTGAAACTTGTTTTAATTATCATGACCTAAATGGGACAGTTATTAGTATTAATGCAACCATACAACATTAACAAAAATAAAATAAAAACCTCCAAGCATGCATAACCAAAATCCTAACATAAAAAATTATACATATATCCGACTTACCTGATAAGGCTTTTTAGGATTAACATTCAATTCACCACCTCTCTTGTCAAAATATCCTTGCTTTCTTTTTGGTTGTCCTTCACATGCATTTGCAAAATGACCAACCTGACCACAAAAGAAGCATTTGTCTTGTTGTCCAGGCGTAACCACAATCTACACAATTACATATATAAGGAAAAAGGCAATGTTATCATATTCCTCTCACTATTTTTAAAGACTACAGTAAAAGAGATGACAATGCGATTTGAATGCATTTCAGTCATACAAACCTATCAGGCAATTTAAAATTTTCATCTTGAACAAAAGGATGAGTGTTAATTTCTATTTTTCATAAAAGACAAACTGTTAAAAGAGAGTCTCTACTTTTGTGGGGATGATTTTGTCACTGACCATGCTTGGATATGGTGCATGTGTAGCATTTCTAAGCATAATTCCTACCCTCAATGGTTTTTGGTATTTGTCTCCCGGTAACTCTCAAGAGTAAAGCCTAGAAATGGGGTTAAGTATTGAAATTTGAACATAGATTAGTATAACAGTTCAGGAGTTTATTGGGTTAACGTTCAGACATTTATTGGGTTAACGTTCAGACGTTTATTGGGTTTGGTGAAGGTCATCAACATATAAAACATATCTAGAGATCAATAAGAGTGATATAAATTTGAAAGTACTTCCCATGAGTTCAAAGATAGGACTACCAGAACCTCTTCCCAATACAAAGATACAATAATTATTTCTAAGAGTTTGACAGTGTATGAACCATCGCCGCTTCAAGGCAACGTGATCTAAGAGATTGGGTGGATGTTACAATATGTAATGCACAAAAGTGCAATAAAAAAACCAGATAGCGATAAAAATGTACTCATTAAATCCTTAAAAGCAAAACCTAATGGTTGTTTGTGCATGTCAATGCATCATGACCCATATCAAATGAAAATAAGGACCTTGATCTTGATTCTAAGCAAATAATCATGAGATTGAACTACTACACAACAGTGAATAATACCAATAGTTCTATTACACTATGTTCTCTATAAATCGGGAGCACTAACCTATCTCAAAATTGAGAAGTGCACCTCACGAGTAGACAATGTTAACATGATTAGATCAGCATCCTGCAGCCATTGGGACATAGAAATTTACCAACAGCCATTTGGGACAAAGGTTACCAACAACAATATGGCATTTACCACCCTTTTATGCCTGCAACATGCATCACCATCTGAATATGATGCTAAACAAGAGTTTTCCAGGGAGCATTCTGAGACATGGCTGTTTCAATCTATTTTGATGCTAATTTCCCCTGAGATTTTAGGCCTGTCAACCCTATGCCTCACCGGCCATTCTTTTTACATGTAACAAAAATCAAAGTCACATTATTTGAACACAAGATCAACCCAACAAATTTGAAGATCAGGAATATCATTTGGATTCAAGAAAACTAGCAAAAATTCTAAAATGAAACTGATACAAATAGAAAAATCTAAAAAAATGCTAATTTTTTTACCAAACTAGGAAATGTTTTGTAGACTATGGAAGTTTCTAGTATGGAATGATCAAGTTTCTGGTATGGAATTTCCATCTTTGTTTATACTAACTGATTAATTGTCAAATCTTGGAAACCGTCCCCACTGTTTACTGGGTATGGTTAGCTCATTTCAGCAATAAGCTTGATTCAATGAGTGTTTTGACTCCTCACTGAGTCTGTAATAATATTAGAACAACTACAACAACCTATGAGAGTGCAACATTAGTCTACAAAAATGATTTTGATCCCCACTGCGATCTTCAATAATATTAAAGCAACTACAACAACCTCCAAGGATGCAACAATTATCTACAAAAATGGTTTTTGACCTTTGGGCCTGATACTTCAGGTATACAGATCTTCCTCCCTTGGATGGTTCAAATTGCTACAATAGCCAAAGAGTTGTTGTTTATTTACCACTATTAATACCCCAACTTGAACCAATCAGGGCAAAAAATGTCAGATCATTTTCCCCAAGTTTTGGCAAGAGTGGTTATCTAATAAATTCAACATATTTTAAAAAAAATAATTGGCAAATTAATAATGTGTGGTATTTATATGACTTCGATCCTAATATTAAAAATGCCCTTTGGATATCTGAGCCAATATATAAGAATGATCATATATATATATATATCAGGCACATAGGATCTTGTATGTTTTTTCATTTGTTTAAACTTTTTCTACTAGCATGGCAGAATACATGCCAAAGATATTATTGTAGAACAATTTTTTTAACTATCACTATTGCTAGAAAAAATAATACATGGAAGAGAAAACCTTAATGTGAGTACTGAAAATAAGCTACAGTAAATTTATCTTTACATTTATCCATAAAAAGAAACAACATACACATTATATAATGAAATCATTCAGACGAGATATTAAATTGTTTTCGCTGAGATCCAAAATTAGGGCAAGAACCAATTGTCAAATTTGGCTTTGGTATCCCATTCTCTTCATAAGAGGGAAAAAAACACACTTCAGAAGAGGGGAAAAAGGAATAATAGGAATGAGAGAATGTGGCCAGGCATATTGGCTTCATAACCACATCAAGTATTTGAAAATAGCATCATAAGCACTTTATATAGAGATATGGAAGTAGAACCTTTGACAATATGGAAGTAGAAATATGGAAGTAGACATATGGAAGTAGAACCTTTGACAATATGGAAGTAAAGATATGGAAGTAGAACCTTTGACAATAGCATTAAGGAGTGCCTATAGCGTCTGTGTAATGGTATTGTTGCATTCTGCTTCCCTAAAGAATTGTTATGATAAATTTCAGAATAGAATCAAGCCTAGCCCATCATATTGCTATTTCCAACAGGAAAATATTCTACACCGTTCATTTAATGGTGTCCACGAGATCAATGGTTGTAATAGTATGGTTGTTGAGCTACATTCTATCCTCTAATTTCATAAATAATTATCCATTCCTGTTCTAAGAGGTCACTGAGCAACCAATAGGCCGTATGAATCCCTTTTATGGTCGTACTCATTCCTCTTATGGCCTGTGTGTCGTCCAAAGGAGAATCAAACTCTCCATTCTGAGCAATTGGAGAATATCCTCCTACAACCATTCAATTGATGTGAAACTCTTCTCAGATGATAGTTCTATTGTTTAATTAGACCATAGTAGGAGAAATTTCCTTCATCTATCTTAATCACTAGCCTCGATCGACAAAACACCACAATTGCGATTACCTGGGTTGTATTCTTACTTGGGGGTAAAGGAGCCTTAGCAAAGGCATTACAATTATTCTCGACTGCTGGAGTATTTTATTTTTATTTCCTGTGGGAAATGATATCTCAAATGCTAGAGTAATTTTTTAGAATTGTGGTTGGTCTGCCTTTGGATTGCAATAAAGCATTCCTTCCTTGGGTGACAATGAATGGAAAGAAGCTTTAGAATCTTCCTTCTGTTGGTAACAATTAAAGAGTAATAAAAATCTCATTGGAATCAACAGTTTTCTGTGTTTTTAAATAGAGTTTAGACATGACACTTGATTGGGTACACCATACTCTAATTGCATGAGCAACGATTTGTAACTAATTGGTAAAATAATTAATTGAAAAACATGTATAACTAGTGTGGGTGTAAAAAATATGGTGAGTGTACCAATGTGCAAAATTTTCAGTATTTCACCACTGGGCCAAAACAGCTACATCATACAATTATGCAGACATGCCAATTCATAGAAGTTTTAAAGAGCCCAACCAATGTTCAAAGTTGTCAAGGAAAAGCTCTAAATGGAAAAAAGTTCAATAAGAATTTCTAAGACTAACATGGGTGAGAAAAGACATTCAAATTATTTTAGGATGATGCAAATACACATAGATAGGACATGGCAGTTTTATTGAATCTCTACAGTTTTTCTTCTAAGACCTTTTGCTTTCGTGTTGAATTCCCTAAATCACTAATGTGCTTTTAAGAGTGGATAGACATGAAGGGCACAGTACATCCAATCAAGAAGAAATTGTATTTACTTACATGATGCAAATTGCTCTGCAACCCATACCAATGTAATTTTATTGTATCTCCACCTTCATCTGTAGTAAAACCCACATGCAAAGGCTGCATTTTTTCATTCATCAGTATCAATGAATAAGTTTCCAATACAGGCAGTGACCTTTTGAAGTCAAAAAAAAAAAAACTCCCTTGTACATTTTAATTTATCCTTTCTGAATTTTCATGCAGTGAGCACATGTATTTGAATTTTTCATATGGGAAATTAATAAATAAACAGTAGAGGACCTCATGGATATCTCCCATGAAATGATAGAGAAATAGTAAGGCTTCTGTTAAATTATTTGCAAGTTATACAACTATGCATTAGTATCCATTGGTAAAATAAGACAACATTTAAATATAATTTACGATGAAAGAAGAAAAATGAGGAACACAACATAGATAGACAACTCATTCTAACAGGATGACTATCCAAAAAATCATACAATTTTCACCAGTGGCTCTTCTGCCATTATTTCCAAGCTGGGAAGTGTAAACTTTTATGGCACCATCAACACACATTCCTTCCTCTCCTTCGGCATTATGGCAGTCCCCTGTTTGCAAACAAGCATAAAATAAAAAATGCTCTGATAAGGATGCTACTCAGATATTTATATGTTGCATACCCTTCAGTATCAGTGTCTCCTGAAGATACAAATAATTATCTTAAGCAATTCAAGTTATACCCATCTTATGATGGAAAACTCTACACACCGTGACAAATAGAAGACAAAATTGATGAGCAAGCAAAATGAGACTATTTGACAAAAGCAGAGGCAAAATACCAAATTAAAATAGCTAATCATGAGAATGAAGTGTGTTTTGGAAAATAAAACTTACTAGAATATGTATAGGTACACTTGTTATTTGGTGTGTCAATGAAATGTAATGGACTTGACCAGCGATATCTGAACTGCTCTTAATCGTCCCATGAACAAAGAGAAGAAAGATTTCCTTTTGCATAGTCAGGGAGGAGTTTGTTCACTGTTGTTGATGCTTCTTCACTAAGAAGTGGTTGTACTTGTCAATAAAATAGTAATTCAAACTATTAACCAATTTATAAAACATATCACTTAATAAAACAACGAAATAATATCAATTTTAAACTATTAACCACTTACCACTCCTTCCACTAGCTATCAAAGAGTTCATGTCTACTTTTTCTCTGTACCTGTATCTAGTGATACATTAAAGTAATAGTAATCACTAGTATAAACAGTCTAGCATTTCAATTTTAGGTATCCACAAGAATTTATTGTCATTCTCCAGCATTTCCATTTGCTATCAAATATCTGAAGAGCATTAGTTTCTACAAGAGATGCACATGTAGCATGAACAAACAAGTGATCACATTTATATATCAACACTCGAGAAATTTAGTGAACCATACCTTTAAGCATCGTGATAACTCCTTGGCATGCAAAATGTTGGCTAATTTGGATTGCCCGTATGCAATTTTATCTAAATATCTGAACCAAAACAGATTTTTAAATGTTATAACATAACATAATATACATGGGAGATAGTTGGATTCAAAGCAACAGAGAGCTCTACAATGTTAAGTTTGTATCAAATGATACAAGGGATCTTAAGACTTACTTATTTGTGAAATAATTTTCTATACATTATCGGTATCCTACGTTCTATGGTTTCTATACTAAGTACGCAACACAAACTGATCAAGTTAAGGACTACATTGAGAAGACATGTACAAGTAACCTCACCCACTCTCATCATTTATCAAATTGAACTGTATCCCTTCATCATACATAAGGAAGTGTGCAACAGAAGAAAGATTCACAATCCGTCCTTCAACTCCAGTCTCTTTTGCAGTCTTTTTCATATTATCAAGCAACAAATTTGTCAATAGGAAATGACCTGCAAAAGTAGAACCCGTCAAGTTGGTTTGGTTTATAAAATCTACAATTAGAGTAATGCACGAGCATAAATCATCATGCTTCTTACAAGAAACTTATGAACTTTGATGTTTGATTCAAACGGTTTGTTAAAAAGGGTTCCACTTGCCCCTTTTATACCATTGAATCATTTCACTGAATATGGAATTATAGTAAATACTTGATCTCAATATCTACCAGTTGCCCCTTATCTAATTAACTCTTTCTATCTCCAAAACCTAAAATTTCTCAAACCCCAAAGATCTTACAGTTCCCACCCAAGCATTGCCTTAAACAATTATTGAGGCATTTCATTGAACAGTTTCAGGGCGTGGTCCACAAAACCATTATCTGCAAACCCTGCAATCATTGAATTCCATGAGACCATGTTTCTCTGAGGAATTTCATTAAACAGTTTAAGGGACTCATCAACAAACGCATTCTGTGCGTACCCTGCAGCCATTGTTGTCCAAGAGATAATATCTCCTTGATGCATTTTGTCAAACACTTCAAATGCCTTCTCTGTAAACCCGCATTTTGCATACATGTCTACGAGGGAACTCATCACAAAAAAATTGGACTCATATCCACATCTTATTATATGTTGATGTATTTCCCGACCTTGGGCGAGGGATGGTAGGTTGGCACAGGCTGGATGAACATAAGCAAAAATGAATTGATTGGGTTGGATGCCTATTTTTTTCATTTGGTGAAAGAGTGCCAATGCCTCCACGTGATAAAATCCATGTTTTGTATAACTTGCAATCATGAAAGTCCAAGAGCACACATTTCGCTTAGGCATTTGATTAAAAACTCTATGAGTGTCCACCACATTTTCTCACTTGACATACGCATTGGCAAGGGTATTGTCGAAAATGGTGCCTTCCATGAATCCCATTTGATTGATATGAACGTGGACTAATTTGGCCTCTGGTAAGGCTTTTCTCAGTAATGCAACCCTATCAGAGACACCCACAGGTGTGAGAATTGTGGACATAGTTGTCTGTGATATTTAAAATGTGCAGAGCCTCCTTCAAACGTCCCTCGGTACAGAGCGCTGTGAGATGGTGGGCTTGAGCATGACGAGCGTTAGCATTGAGTGTGTTTGACTTTGAACACTGATACTAGTGGCAAACAATCGGAGTTGAAGGGGGTGAAAGATCGTCCCAATGAACAAAACCATTTTTCTTACCAACGCCTAAAGGTACTTGGAATTGAGTTCATTTCCATGACGCTACTCCCGCCATGCACCACCAGTGATCAAATTTGAAGGGTGGGTATTAATTTCAAATGGTTGTGCTCCCGCGTATTAATTTCAAATGGTGGTGCTCCCGCCACTCACCAGTGATCAAATGTGAAGGGTGGATCTTAATTTCAAATGGGGCATTTATTCTTGGAGCCCAATGAAAGGTGAAATAAGTAATTGTACTTCAATTAATAAGATAATTATAACTTAACTAAATTTTTCACTAAAAAAATGTAAAAAATAAATATTGTTCTTTCAATTTTTTACAATTTTTAATAATTGAGCACTCCTCAATATTTAAATGAAAAAATGATATATTTTCAAAAAAACTTGTTTTGAACACATTAAGTTGTCATGCCTGTATCATTAATTTTATAGTTCAGTAACATAACAACTATTCTATTGTATTTTTTTTAAGTTGGAGCACACTTCATTATAATAAAAAAAACTACTTAGACTATGTCCTAACCATATTGAGGCATTCTAGTGCAATCCAAGCTTGAGAGATCTAAGAATGATAAGGAATGGGAACCTAACAGGAAATAATACATAACTCAGAAAACATTAAAAAAAATCCTACATACCAAGCAAGTTAGCAAAGCTCTATGTCGAAATTGTTTTCCATGCCGATGTATGCCACTACCCTCTTTATTGTCTTACCAAAAGGCATGCTAATGAGAAAGAAGACCTAAAATTATGGACTTCACCTTCAAAGAATGCCTTGCAATCACATTGGTGAGTGATAAGAATATCATAAACATGTCAAATGTTAGTTGATATTGTTAATTAAAGACTTATATGGTAAATTTAATATAATACTTACTTATATTTGTCTCTTACTCTTTGCGTATTGACACATTTAATATTTAATGGTTGTCTCTATGCCTTGACCCAATTCGTATTATAAGGTGAGGATGTGCATGCATAATAATCCTTAGTTATGACTATGAGATGAGGATTTAAAGGGAAGAGGATGTAAAGACAAGTAATTTTTATATGTATTTTGGTGGCGTTGAGGACAAATGTTGTGAGAAACCACAATATTTGGAAGGACGGAGGGAGATTACATCACGATCATGCCACCCATCAAATTAAAGACTATTCTTGAGCCAACAAACGTTTTTTTTTAATTAATAACCATTGTTTCTCCATATCATGTGCCCAATGACACTTCTCTATAGCAATGCATAAATCGACCTATGCATAGTTTGTGATCCTAGCTACATGTCATTATTTGTATTTGCATGACATCGAGTGTTGTTTATAGTTGTCATGAGTCCATGATATTCATGCAAGAAATTAATTCTTATAGAATAGGACTCATCAAACTGACCTTTTAAGTTTCATTTTGATGAAAAAAAGAGTGGACATTGGTAGCGAGTTTCACATAGGTAGTAGGCACAAAGTTTTGAGCTCGTTTCAGGCCTAGTAGTAGACAAGTAGTTCTTTTTTGTTATAGTCGTAGTTGTTGACACATTTACACACTTTAGATTGCAACCCCAAGTGACTTGAGATTCAGAGTCACATCTCGATGGCTACTATCTCGTAGTCATCTTGCACAACTAAGCAGTGAGTGCATGGCATGAGTGACTGAGTGCTTATAATTTATCATATTTCCAATATTTTGAATGATGAGTTGAACTTTATAGCATAGAAATTTTAACATCTTGAGAAATTTATATGGATGGGTAATTTCAAATGTTTCCCTTCTTTTGAAATGTTGATATAAATTATTCCCTTCTTAATTGAAAGGGTAAAATTCATGTTTTAAAATTTTTTGAAGGGTAATTTTAACTTTACACTTCTGGGAAGGGCTAGAACCCTTTGGAAGGGCTGGGAAGGGTTCAATTTTGAATGTTGCTCACCACTCGAAATTTTCATTAGACAATGGGTTTTGGGTGTAAAGCCACCCATTTATGTGTGAACAAGTGATTTTATCAGCGAAACTAATATTGTTATTTTTTTTCAAATAAATATTTTTTTTATGTTTTTAATATAGAGATTTTTTATATTCAAGGAACCCTTGTTTATATAACATGCTATATAGTGAGATTTGAATTCTCTATGGGGGAGTGTATTTTTTTTAGTAAGAAAAACAATTTTTGTATATTAAAAAAAGTTGTGTTAAAGTTATAGCAGATCTAATGATCAAAATATGATCATCATAGTCAAAATTATACTTGGTAAATACTAACAAACCCAACATCGAGGAAGAGAGAACCAATCGAAAAAACTGGATCCAATCCACAAATTTTCAAAATCCAAACATACGATAAAATTCACCAACAAATCTCCTCTTAATACTAAAAACAAAGATCATAGTGACTAATTGGAAAGAACCAAATTTCTAGTTCTACAACGAGTTCCAGAAGAGAAAAGAAATAACTTTAATCTACCATCCATATTTCCCAGCTTCAGTTTTGAGAGAGTATCATCTTCCACATTCAGTTCTCTATAAACATGATTGAAAGATAGAAAAGAAAAATATGTCATGAAGCATTTAATATTTTCTAACTAGTGATGAAGCTCTAAAGACTTCACTATAACAATATTACTTTCAACTATATAATTGGCATTCATTAAATGCTATTTTCTAAGTTTGTAGTCTCAAAATATATAAAGAAAGTGGTTTTATAAATCCATTTATCAACCTAAAAAAAAGTGATTTTACAAATCCATTTACAAGCTTAAACCTCAAAAAAATTATAAAAGGATGGATTTGGATTTGGATAAATATAGTTGGTATGACTTAGA